>JAMPIV010010333.1:0-272870 GCA_024509875.1 Oreohelix idahoensis | reverse complement strand
AGAAAAGATAACATTATATGGGTTTACGTTTGAAAACATTACAGTACCCAGACAGCACATCTTCGAAACATGTAAGGCTAAACACGATTAGTCGGGCTATAAATACTATCTTTGGTTGTTAGGGGAGACGTAGGAAGTTAAAATTTTTTCAAACACTTGTCGAAACGTGGCTCCATTGGCCAGACTCGCTGATATACTCACTTAGGAGCGTTAGTTCGAGACCACTAGTCAAATAAGCTTGATAAAGCAACAGTGCGTTGAAGCCAGCTCATATTTTTGCTAAATAAAAGCCTGGAACATAAGCAGATGGGAATTTGTGCCAGTAGTTGTGCCAGAATTCATTGCTAATCAACGTATCTGTGTTTGTTTCCATGAATTGTGGTAAGCTTGAAACATTCAGTATCTTTTAATGAAAATTGAATGTGAATTGTTAATTTATGCCTGTATATATGTGTAGTTCAGTAGCAAACATGATGTAAAGCCTATAATGCTCCAGCCTGAACAGAAGGTGTCGGAGGAAAGTAAAACTGCATGGAATGGCCAAACAGTACACTGACACCTAGATTATTGATTAGACAGAAATAATGCTGGAAGTGCAGAGGCGTAGTAACCGTTAAGGAGGTAAATACTGGTATAAAGTATTTCAGATGAAGCTGACAGTTGGCCTAACGCTCTGAACTCAATGTTTGTGATGTATTGTGCTCAGTGTAAAAAGAGAGTATAAATTAGTTATGAAGTAGAAGGTACATCCTTCTTGTTTTCAGGGACCGTGGTCTTGATGGTATTGAGCAGCACCTGGTCAGAGCTTTGCTGAATCCAGAGTCGGACAGCATACTCCTTGGTCCATTTAGCTATCAGTGAGGTGTCTCCAGAGCCCAGGGGAGAAATCGAGCAGAGGAGTCTTTTCCTGCCGCCATCACACAAGATAAGCTGATGTGGCCAGCTGAGCTCAAAATTATGTACCCCAGCTTAAAATGACCTTGTAAAAATAACATTAAGAGGGGAATTAAATTGTTTTAATATCAGGAACTGAGAACATCTCCAATACTAGTCCCAGTAAAGACAAACTATTGAAGTCATGATGACAAATACCAACAGAGCTTGAACAAAACAAAACCAGTATTACCTCATATTACTACTACACAACTGACACACATAGGATACTTTTAATAATATATGTCATTACCATATTCATATTGATAAATTCTGTACATATAACTTGTAAGTAAAATTGATTGTGATTCCTGGTTCCCTTTGTATTTGAATCAGGACACATATTCATTCATAACAGCAATGAATACATATTGTTATTTGAAAAGTTATCAGTGACTCCTTTAAGATATCCTTTAGAGTGTTATATGTATGTGAGTGTCACAGTGTTGTCAAGTGTGGTGGAATAAATTAAATTGTTTATCTGTCTGTTGTTGTTATGACTTACACTTCATCATACACATACCCTAGACATACAACGTAGTCATCACACTATTCCAGAATAATTCTGACTGAGGTATACATATGTGGCAGCAAGCGAGGTTATATATAATACACTACTCTTATTAGATATATATACCTTCACAGCTGATCTCAGTCAGTACACTAAGTCCCCTATAAATATTTATAACATCTCACTTCACCACAATATTACAAGGTCATAATCTTTTTTTTTTATGTAAAACTTTTGCCTCGTTTTGGCGAGGCGCGTCCCGTTCAACCTAGTCGGTTATATTAGGGCGCATGTCCAAATATAAAAAACCCTTAGTTCTAAGGATTCAGTTGATAATCTTAGTCATGTGTGCTGTTTTTATACCAAATCATAATCATTCTTACGGTTTGCTCCCTTTGAAGCCTGGAGTCACCACTAGAGTTGACCCCTTTGTAGAATGCCTAGATCCAAGCATTCATGCATTTTTGCAGAAGTGTCTTTGTAGCTGGTTTTTTAACCCTAATGTTAAAGCCCGTCATAAGACGGGAATTAAATTCAAAAGCACCAGTACCTAACGGCAATTTTACTTATTCAAAAGTATTAAGAAAAACCACTGTGCATCACCACAGTACACGAACTACGTAGCAGCAGCGAGGATCCTAATATGTGTATACGGGATCACACATTCTATAAATATATTTTTGTGCACATCGTCATGTGCGAATTCTTCTTTGGTAAGTGTTACTATTTTCGGGAGAGTACATATAAGGGAAACAATTCAATTAATGTCTAACTTTCAACCAAAGTTGCATCCCTTAGCGTTACGTACTGACAGAAAAAGCTGGTATTGTATATATATATATATAGGATGGTGAGGTTGCCAGCCTAATGTGCAACCGTATATGAGTCACTTTCTACGTCGTGCCAGAAGGAGTAGTAGTAATACTTTTTTCTTTGTGTCCTCAGAGAAGAGGCGTAATTAAAGTATATGGCGCTGGAGGGCGGATCCTTCCTTTGGCAGCCCAATAAAATACACAGAAAAATATTGTGTGCTTGCAAGCAGTTTTTATTTAAAACAATACAGTATTGTCATAATAGCCTCCAATAGCACTCTCTCATGGTTGTCACCAGGGGCGGACCGCCCCCAAGCGCTCCCTTTGTACGCCACTGCCTCAGAGGCCTCTGAGAACTATACGGGACCTTGTACTTGATACAGGTTTAATCATTGCCTCTTAAATTTGATACATCATTTAAATAGATTACCTAAAGATATAGATGAGCTTTCATTGTTTTGAGAAATATATGGAGATAAAGAGAAATTAAGTCCAACACAAAAATAAGAATCTTCAACTCAAGTGTCAAGTCAGTCCTATTGTATGGCTCTGTCAAGTCAGTCCTATTGTATGGCTCTGTCAAGTCAGTCCTATTGTATGGCTCTGTCAAGTCAGTCCTATTGTATGGCTCTGTCAAGTCAGTCCTATTGTATGGCTCTGTCAAGTCAGTCCTATTGTATGGCTCTGTCAAGTCAGTCCTATTGTATGGCTCTGTCAAGTCAGTCCTATTGTATGGCTCTGTCAAGTCAGTCCTATTGTATGGCTCTGTCAAGTCAGTCCTATTGTATGACTCTGTCAAGTCAGTCCTATTGTATGGCTCTGAAACATGAAGAACAACAAAAACAACAACCAAAGCTTTTCTAAATAGGTGTTTTCATAGAATAGAAGACTTAAAAAGGTCAGATAAGATAACTAATGTGGAACTGATGACAAGAACTAGAGAAGTGCTAGTAGAACTAGAGAAGTGCTAGCAGAACTAGAGAAGTGCTAGTAGAACTAGAGAAGTGCAACTAAAACTAGAGAAGTGCTAGTAGAACTAGAGATGTGCTAGTAGAACTAGAGAAGTGCTAGTAGAACTAGAGAAGTGCTAGTAAAACTAGAGAAGTGCTAGTAGAACTAGAGAAGTGCTAGTAGAACTAGAGAAGTGCTAGTAGAACTAGAGAAGTGCTAGTAGAACTAGAGAAGTGCTAGTAGAACTAGAGAAGTGCTAGTAGAACTAGAGAAGTGCTAGTAGAACCAGAGATGTGCTAGTAGAACCAGACATGTGCTAGTGGAACTAAAGAAGGGCTAGTAGAACTAAAGAAGTGCTAGTAGAACTAGAGAAGTACTAGTGGAACAAGAAATGAGAAGACGCTGGCGATGTATAGGACATACAATGCAGAAATTACTGTTGAAAGCCTTACAAGGCAGTCAATTTGTGTGTGGAATCTCCAGTGTCAGAGAGAAAGAGGTTTGGTTTTTAAGGACCATCTTCATTGCACACGGACAATTTCATCAGTGCTCCGATCTCCTCCCTTAGATCATACAAAAAGGATCTCAGCACAGTGTACGAACTCCGTAGCACCGGCGAGGATCCTAATGTGTGTATACAGGAATTTCACGTTCTATAAATATTTTTATGGTAAGTAAGTTTTCTAAATTTTGCCAGGCCAGCGGCCAAATGGCCTACTCTTTACGATTTCCAACTGCCGAGGAATTTTTAACCGACGCAACTATTTTTTTCACTCTTATCCGAGAAAGCTTGGCATCCGATCTCACTACCAATGAGATCAGAGGGGAGTATGACATCATTAGGACCCAATGGTTCTGAAAAAAATGTCCATCAAATATATTCCCTGTACTAGGAACCAAACCTGGTACCTTTAGAATTAAAGGCGGACGCCATACCTCTAAGGCACTCCGACCCCCAGAGGTAGAACAAAGACCACTTGAAGAAGTTAACTGGAGACAAACATTACATGGATGAAGGCGTTATGGAAAGACCTTGAACTGTTGGCACGGGACATGACAACTTGGCATACGATTGTTGAAGGCCTATGGTCTTCGTGGAGCTAAATAGTGAAGATGAACTATAGCCGTTTATATTAATTACACTACATACGGCTTAGCTCATATCACTTGTGCCAAACATATCTTAACTAATGGCACTTGTAACAGGTGCATCTGAGCTCTTTGCCAGTTTAATACATATTATCTCTGTTTGCAAGTCGAATTCATCATGAGAACTCGTCTGATGGTAAGGTGACCATATTTTCAAAACCCTAATCCGGGACAAAATAGTAGATTTGACCTATTTCAATGCAAAAAATCGGGACAAAAGGGTAAAGAAAAGGTCAAAAGTCGGGACACGTCCCGGAAAAATCAAGTTGATGTCAATTTAAAATAATATACAATTTATATATACATTTGAATAACATATATTTTACTGTATAAGTTTAACTACTTAAACTAATAAGAGAGAAAAACATCAATAATCCTTACTTAAGGTGAAGCTGAGTTACTGTACTTTTCAGATGAGTGGATTTTTTATCAATAGGTCCTTCTTTGCAAGCAGCATCTTAAAAAACTCGACACATGTTTCCTCACAGTTCACTTTGGTTGTCAACATAGCTTTCAAAGCTTCAACACCTAGTTGTGTTTTATCACTTGCCCATAAGCTGTTCATCAAAGAAAACACTCTTTCTGTGGCAGCATTTGTTCCAGGTAGACAGGAAAAAAACTCTGCCAACTTCAAAATATTTGAAAATGTCACATTATTGTTTTTGAAGTGGGAAACCATTTCAATCCAACGTTGTGGTGGCAATATATTTTTGGCACCCCATTCACTAATTTTCTGAGAAGTAACAAACTGCTTCATATAGACATATTCGTCATAAATTTCAGTTTCTGTAAAGTGGGCTGAAGGTAATGTTTGAATCACTAGTGATGATGATATCTCAATATCTGCCCAAATTGGTATTCTGTTCATCGTTACCCAGCTGTAGGATTCTAGGTCTTGAAAATTTGTTGCAGCCCATTTATTCAAATAATTGAAAGCTGTTTCATAGAACGAAGAAACGCTAGCATGAAACTTTTTCACATCCTCCATTTCCAGCTTTTCAAGGATTAGCTTAACTCTTGATGGCAAGAAACAGTCTTCCAGTTTGGACTTCAAAATAGTTTTCAACCTGTTGATGCTGTCAATGACTTCAAACACAGTGACCGTCTGTCCCTCTATTTTTTTTGCATTGTTTCGTGGAATGGAAAGGCCTGACTGTGAACAAAAACAAGCCATGCCTCAGATAGAGGATTTTCAAAGAATGTCTGTATAAAAACTGGGCATCTGTCTTGAGATTGAAAATATGATTTTAGAGGCAGGAACATCTGAAGAACCCTTTCAACAGCAGAGCAAGCCACCTAGTCTGAGCATAACCTAAGATCATCTGGAAGTCTGTTTCCACAAACTGGCAAAACTCCTTGAGTCTTTCAACTCGTACTGTGTATGATTTGAAGAGTAGATAAATTTTAGCAATAATCAGCTCGACATCAACAGGCAGTACATCTGCAGCTGTTCGAACAGTGTTGTGGAAAATATGACCTGCACACCCAACTCCTATAAGACCATGTCCAAGGTTTTCTTGCAGTTTTTTGAAAACATTGTTTTGTCCTTTCCTTTCAGCACCTCCAAAATTGGAATTTGTGTTGTCTGCGCATAGTCCAACTACTTTCCTGTTTAAACCATTTTCAGTTATGCAGTCATTAAGAAAACTACTTACAATATCAGATGTTTCACCTGGCAATGACTTTAACTCTAATATTTTAATTTTCACTCCATTACTGTGATCAAAGTATCTGACAATCAAAGCAAAAATCTTGAATTCTTTGTGGTTGGATGCATCTGTCAGTACAGAAATAAATGTAGACTTTTCTAGGTCACACCATAACTCATTTAGAATATGGGGTGCCAAGACATTTCGAATAATGGCTTCTGTTTTCGTACGTGCACATGCAAATTTTGGCTCTAAAGTAACCTGAAGTAATTTTGATGTGCAATCCATAGACCTGAAAGTATGATTGTGTAGCACTGTATGGTATGCAAAGGCGCCTTCTATAGCAGCTAATTGCTCTTCTTGGTCACCAATTTTATCAGCTCTGAAGAAAGTTTCTAACGACGAGCTTGATGCAGCTGTAACGACGGCTCTCTTATGTTTCTCACTGCTTATGTGGTTCTTAATATCACCACGTCCACTATGGCTTATCGAAAACCCGGAGGCACATATATTGCATCGTACATTGAAGTTTGATGTACTCTTTTTAATAAACGGATATTCCTTTTGTAAATATTCATTGAAACTGCATTTACGCTTTGGTACCATTTTCTTACAACAATAACAAAATATGCACAAATAGTTCACCGTTTAAATTAAATAAACGTATACCGTACGCAAAATCTTGGTACTTTACCACTACCTAACATTTCAAATAACTGCGAATATCACATTGGAACTACAAAACTAATTCGCTGTCCTGACAACCTTTTGTGCTGTTTCGGCGCCAGTTCATTAATAATTAAAAATTCCCTCAAGTCAGCCACGAAATAACAATTTTTTTTTTAATCTGTGAGATTTATGGCAAATTGGTCCAAAACCGGGACAAATTGGCGTCCCGGGTTGCATCGAAAAAAAGTCGGGACAAATTATCAAAAATGGTCGAAAACCGGGACTGTCCCGGAAAAACCGGGACGTCTGGTCACCTTACTGATGGTGTAAACATCAAAGATGAGATCGCAAGAAGAAGAATCTCTGTTTGCCGCTGAAAGACATTTATTTAAACTCTAGCCACCTTTGCCAGGTACATCGTTACGCTTGCCTCTTGTAGCAGATAAATAGGAACTCTACCCACCAGCAGCAGATACATTTTAACTCTTGCCACTTGCAACATGTATATCTTAACTCTTGTCGCAAGTAGCAGATAAACCTTAAATCTTGCCACATGTATCAGATACACCTTAACTATTATTGCATATAACAGATACATCTTAGTTCTTGCCACTTGTTACAGATCCACTTAGCTCTTGCCGCTTGTAACAGATACATCTCAACTCTTCCCGCTTGTAACAGATACATCTTAACTCTTGCCGCTTGTAACAGATCCACCTTAACTCATGCCGCTTGTAACAGATACATCTTAACTCTTCCCGCTTGTAACAGATATATTTTAGCTCTTGCCGCTTGTAAAAGATACACCTTAGCTCTCACCGCATATAACAGAGACATCTTAACTCTTGTCGCTTGTAACAGAGACATCTTCACTCTTGTCGCTTATAATTGAAACGTCTTAACTCTTGCCGCATATAACAGAGACATCTTAACTCTTGTCGCTTGTAACAGACACATCTTCACTCTTGTCGCTAATAACGGAAACGTCTCAACTCTTGCCGCTTGTAACAGATACATCGTAACACATGCAGCATGGAACAGATCAATCGTTACTCTTGTCTCTCAAAATATATGTCTTAACATATATTGCATATGAAATGTGATCTGTGGGGGAAAAAAAATAAAAGAAGACATGACATGAGCTAATATATTCTTGAATAGAATGAAAGAAGATAACATAGAATGTAGTTCGCTTGATGATTTTATGAAAGGCCATTGCTCCGTCAAGAATTAATAGAAATTATTTAAATAAATCATAGATAATTTATTGAGCACATCGTGCATGAAATTTCATTTTGTCAAATGTGCTTCATTAAAACGTGTTTTGACATTTCCATAGCGCATTAACAGGAATCCATAAAGCTTAACAAACATGGCGTTAACGGTTTCAGTTAGACATGTAATGGAAATCAAATAGCTAATTTTTTAATTCAAATTTTATTTTGTTTGAAGCAGAAAATGGTGACCTTGATTAAAAAGAAACAATATACAATTGTTGTTTACTTTAATGCTCCAAATGGTGGCGTAAGGCAAGGGCAGTGGATGCAATGCACTATCCGTTGCTGCAAATTGTGGCATAAGGGAAGGTCAACGGATGCAATGCACTTTTCGTTCTTTTTTTCATTTATTTATTGCGCCTCCTTGCCATTAAACCACTGCTGTACTGACTACTTTCAGCTTTTGCTGTGTAATGATTTCGTCACTACGGTCTATTTGTGTTCATCACGGAGTATCTCCTTCCCATCAAGTCAGTCTCTTGCCATAGATGTGTGACATTGGCTAACTTCAGACCACGTTTTCTCACGATGTCCTTATTACCATTTATCCGCCTTCTTGTCGGAGTATTTCCTTGTCATCAAGCCAGTCTCCTGTTGTCATGATCGATTGTACAGCTGTAAATTGGTACCTGGCTCTGTTCTTCAGTTAAGAAAGGTAAAGTTAGCTTCGAAGAGAACTGGTCGCCCTAGCTACAGAAATCGTCAAACACTCAGGTCTTATAATTAAAAATTACGCCCACACGAAATTTAATTTCGCTTAGTTTATTTTGTTCAAACCAATCGTAATTTCGGCTCGTTTTTATTTTAATTTTAAACCAGTCACCTCGTAAGGCGTCTTAATTAGAATATTTTACCTACGCATCTTTATAATTTGAGATGGGTCGTTCTTCAAAATACATGGATAGTGTTGCGAATTACTGACTTCGCCTGAAATTATTACGTGATATTCTTCTTCTTCTTGGGTCTTCAGCCCCTGACTGACAAAGAAGTCAGTGGCCATCACACCTAGTGGCGTCTTGTAAGGTAGCAACAAATTGTCCGCATTTTGCTCGGTATGTGGCAATCCTTCGTGCCGTGCTTCAACTCTGGTTCATGCTTTTCATCTCAGCCTCCACTGTTCTCAGTCAGGTTGTCTTTGGTCTGCCTCTGTTTCGCCGTCCTTCTGGGGTTCATAGCGTAGGAGTTCTGGTGATGGTGTTATGGTCCTTATTACGTGATATGTCTTACCCTAATTCCGCTAATATTTCTTATAATCATGTTATCTAAAACGGCCTTCCTCTGAATTACACAATATTTGTTTGACTCATTTTACAAGGCTGAGCGGAAGTAAATGCATAATCCTGGTATGGTGTAAGACAACTTAACTCATCAATGTCGACAAAATATGCTAATTGTCCGTCTTGTATAACTGTCATAAAATTAACAGTGATACAACGTAAAAATATCTCCAAAGGATAAAATGTAGGGATAAAAAGAATGCGTAAGTTACTAGAAGGCATGATCGCCCACGCCGCGGGTCATCACCCGCCATGGAAATTAAATTGCTAGAACGGTTACCATTTGAACGGGATGAGAACGGCGGATCAAAAAGGAAAAAATATGACTGAAAAATTGCGTGAAACTAGCAAGGCTAAAAAGATGCAATTGGGAGAGGGGGGGGGGGGGGGGGGGGGGGGGGGGGGGGAGTGGGGGGGGGGGGGGGGGGGGGGGGGGGGGGGGCGGAGGAAAAGTCACGTCCCCAAGTTGACACAAGGTAACGAAATCGACAAAAGGGACCATAGTTATTATACGCAACAGTCATTTTTTGGACGCTTTTGCAATATTTTGTCCTTTATTTGAATGCAGCGGCACACGTTTCACAGAAGATTCTAAAAAATATTTCGAAAAAAACAACTAACCTTGAAAAGTAACTTTTTCTTAATAATGATGTTAGGAATATAAAAATTAGCTGGCCGGATGGCCCATTTTGAGCAGTGAAATAATATGCTTTTATTCATACAGACGGATAGATAATAATGAAGACATTGACAAAAGACTGTGTTGTTCACATCAGCGAAAGACTGCATTGAATCAAACATGTCACTAATTTGCACAAAAACCGCGACCTTGAGACTCAAGTGTTCAAATCTAGTTAGAATGAAAGAGAGGGACATTGGTGGGAGCTGTGGCTAAAAATAACTTTAAAGACAAAATTTGTAGAGGGGACGGATAGGTTGGTTCAAAAACCAAGTACGTTTTTGTGAAAACGCAAGTAGAGACGGACGGACTAACAGATAAAAATCCATACTTGACTGAAGCATGACTGAAATGACTTTAGTGTAGGAAATTTGAACTTGAAAAAACACAAGGCATTGATTGGCCACAGACAATCATATTATCAGCGCTCAGACGCGCTTTTTTGCCATTCCTCAATAGTTGTCCAGTGATAGACACAGTAAATTTTAAGTGTGGTGATTTCCAATGAAGTAAATTGAAATAAGTTCAGGGACGCCATACTATAGCCAGCAGCTCAGCTGAGTTTTGCTAGCATTTCTGTGTTCTTTATTCATAATCTGAACAGTGAGTTTTATGTTGACACCAAAAGGTGGTGTCAAATGCTGGGTAAATAATTGACAGTGAGGACCCGTGCAGTGTCGCATCTCGGCAGAACAGCCTTGTATTGCCCCCAAGCACGGAGAGGTGGGGTCACCAGATTCCAGCACCAGAACTACTCTTTCAAAGTTACGTAAGCAGGCTGGTCTGCTGGATTTACACCAACTTCATAGACATAGCACCCAAAGTGAATTACTACTAAAACATCCCATTTCCTTCCATCATTAATGGACAATGTTTGGTTAGGCATAGACAGGGAGGGATGAAAGCCACCCCAACAGCACATCTATTCATCGTTCTCCCAGGGAAAATAAAATTATGAACTGTAGAAATATTAACAAATCGTGAAAATTGTATACGTACACACCTTTTATTTATCATGCCATTTATTCATGCCATTCACTCATAAATTTCAAAAATCTTTCATATATGTTCTGGCCAAAATAAAACCTTGGTTCAGAACAAATAAATTTAAAAAAGATTTACTTTCTAAAATTTCACCAGCTGAATTTAGTTCATTGTGTTCTAAATTTTATTGATAATATTATATTATTTAATATCTGTGTGTGTGTGTGTTTGTATATGTCAATACAACACATTACATTCAGTACCCTAGATTTTAACGTAGCCACATTCATTAGTAAAAAAAAAAGATAGGTGTGAGGTCGTAGTGGTAGCCAGAAAGGCCTTCTGAAAATTCACAGCTACATTTTATCTCAGGAGCCTTCACAGCTGACCTCATACATCACACTTAGTAATATCACCATCATACAATACCATCAAAACCACTACATATATTGGGGGTCTTGTCCAGGGATAATTAGCATAAACAGTAATATAAGGATCTCCTGGTGGGAGAAATAAAATTAGGGGAACAAAATTGTAAAATTCCCTTAAAATTAAAAGTGTCCCTTTAAATTAAAAGGGCAATTAGAAGTTGGTGAATCTTCACAGCCAGGGTTAGTTAATTAATTAATTAGAATTATTTTAGTCTAGAGTAATTATAAGTACTTTAGTGGTTGGAAATTTTACTTTGCTTATTGCTAGATTTGTTTAAAAAGTATGGCGGAGCTGGCAAAATTTAGATCAGCTGCTGTGCTGACGGCAAAGGAGATGGGAATGGATGGTCAGATTTTAATTCAATACGTAACGGCTGAATGTGATAAGTATATTGAACGGGAAGAAAGAAGATTAGAAAAAGAGGCTGAAAGAAAATTAGAGTCTGAAAGGTTGGCTGAAGAGAAGAGGTTAGAGGCTGATAAAGAAATTAAGAGGCTGCAGATTGAGGCAGAAGACAAACGACAGCAAAGGGAGGCAGAAGAAAAAAGATTGACTGCCGAAAGGGAGGCAGAAGAAAAAAGATTGACTGCCGAAAGGGAGGCAGAAAAAAAAGATTGACTGCCGAAAGGGAGGCAGAAGATAAAAAGGCCGAAAAAGAGGCAGAAGATAAAAAGGCCGAAAGGGAGGCAGAAGATAGAAGGTTGCAAAGGGAGCATGAATTACGACTAAGGGAGCTGGAATTACAAGGCCAGGCTCCTGAAAATGGTGCCAGCCCTTTTGCCTCAGATGCTACGCCTAGTCTGGGAGCCTCAAACTCAGCTATGGGGTTTCATTTAGACCATTTTGTTGAGAAAGACGATGACATAGAGGGGTACCTAGGACGTTTTGAGTTATTAGCTACTACATATGGGTTAGAGAGAGAGAGAGGTGGAGTTTAAAGTTATCACAAGGACTGAGAGGTACTTCTTATGAAGTCTTTGCTAAAATGAACAGGGAAGACCAAGACAATTATGACATGTTAAAGCAGGCTCTGTTATTAAGGTACGAGAAGAATGGTGAATTTTATCGTAAGAAATTTAGAAATGCCAAACTGTTGTCTGGGGAGACATACCACCAATTCTCTGCTAGACTGGAAACCTATTTGGAGAAATGGACTGCTCTGGGGAAGACCCAAGATCTTAAAGAAATGATCATGATTGAGCAATTGAGAGAGTCCATGGCTCCAGACATGAGAAAATTTCTCATGGAACAAGGTGCAGAGAAGTTGGGGGAAATTTTAAATGTTGCTGAGAGGTATCAGGCAGCCCAGGCAGAGGTAAGTGGTGCTAAAAAGAAGCACATAGACAATTTTAAAGCTCCACAGCAATTTAATAAATTTGATAATAGAGAAACAGGGTAAATAAAGGTTTTAGGACACAAACTTTGAGCGGCCCAAGAAATGAAAATGACTATCGCGACAGAAAACTCACAGTTCAATGACCAAAAGTTCAATGAAAGAAAACCGTTGAACCAAGGAAAAAGATGGTGTAAATGGTGCAAGAAGGATAACCATAACACCGAATTTTGTAGAAGGAAACCTTCAAACATTGCTGCAATGAAGTCGGGGCCGCAAAGATTAAAGGTTAATCCTAATGGACAACAGGAACCTTATCACCCCCCAGTTTGTGAGGATGTTATTTGTAATGGGGTCACCATAAGGTGCCTTTATGATACAGGTTTGGATTATGATTCAGTTGTGAAGTCTAGCCTAGTGGACCCAAGTCAGTATACCACAGAAACAGTGGAAATACAAGGGGCGACTAAGGACATACCACTCATGACACTTCCCATCGCAAGGATAACGGTGAAAACTCGCTATGTGGAAGCAGAAATCAGAGCAGCAGTGATAGATGAACCAATCTACCCTCTGATATTGGGGTGTAGATACGTCTTCTTGGGGAATCCCGAGAAACCTGTGATCATGGCGACAGTGCAGACCAGGTCACAGAAGAAGGAGGAAGAAAGTGAACCTATAAATGCTCATCCAGAGGAGATGAGAAAGGCGCAGGCTGAGGATAGGACACTCAAGCCATGTTTTAAAAAATTGCCCAAATGCCACCCACCTCCGAGCAAGGGGGAATATTTCATGAAGAACAAACTCTTATACAGGAAGGCCGGAACTGGAACAAATGGTCACAACCAGCTGGTTCTTCCCACTTCATATAGAGATAAAGTGATGGAACTCGGGCATGCGATTCCCTTCAGTGGTCACATGGGGATCAGCGCCACAGGACAGCGTATAGCTTGTCATTACTTCTGGCCAGGGATAACGGAGGATATAAAAAGATATGTCAAATCCTGCCCAGAATGTCAAAGGGTAGCTCCAAAGCACTGGACTGCTCCTGCAACTCTAGGGGAAATGCCCATAGTGGGAACACCTTTTGAGAGGGTTGCAGTGGATATTGTAGGACCTCTCACTCGGACCAAGAGGAGGAACAGTTACATCCTTACTCTGGTGGACACTTGTTCTATGTGGGGAGAGGCGGTTAGCCCTGCCATCCCCCATTGATTCAAAAACATGTAGCAGATAGCAGACTCAAACTTACAATATTTTTAACACCGAATTAGGATTCCCGCATCAAATCTTGACGGATAAGGGATCTCAGGGCAAGGGGAAACTAACGGAAGAAGTTTTTAAGCTATTTCAAGCCAGGCACTTTCATTGTAGTCCGTACCATCCACAAGGGAACGGCCAGGTAGAGAGGTTCAACGGGACTCTCATTTCTATCCTGAGCAAGCTGGCACACGAAAAACCGGATCTGTGGGATCAATCTTAATCAATTCAAATTCTGCCGCGCCAGCATTGTTTGCTAGTGGGGTCGACCCGATTGGGTGTTGTCCATGGACAACAGGTACCACATAGTTCAACCGGGATGGCTCCCGCAACTCTGCTATTTGGGAGGCCAATAAAGGTCCATTAGAAGCCCTATTAAGGACCTGGACAGATGAGAAGGCGGAAGAGACTGTGGGTAGAGATTAACCTCAGAAAGAGACATCGTATCAATATGTGAACGAACTGACCAATCGTTTGAAAGCTGGATGGAAACTGGCAAATGATAATTTGAAACAAGCCAGGAAGAAACATGCAGCATATTTTAATAGGAAGGCAAAGGACAGGGAACTGGCAGTCGGAGAGAAGGTGCTGCTTCTACTACCCGGAAGCCAGAATAAATTACAAATTGGTGGGCAAGGTCCATATACGGTTCTAGAGAAGGTGTCTAGAACAAACTATAAAATTGACAAAAAGGGGAAGGAAAAAGTTTATCATGTAAACCTGTTAAAGAAGTATCTGGACAGACCACTCCAGGAAAGCACCCCCTTATTGACCTTGGCTATTGCAACCCAGATGCAAAAAGAACCACTCACCTCACATGAATACCCATTACATCCTTGTGAAACAGCAGCACAGGTAAAAGTCAGTAAGCACCTGACTAAAAAACCAGAGGGAGAGAGTTCAACAGGTTCTGGAGGAACATACAGATGTATTAACAGATAAACCAGGCCATACAAATTTGCTACAGTATGACATGAAACTGGTAGACTCAAACCCAATCTGTATGAGAGCCTATTCTATTCCGTTCGCGAAGGAGAAGGCATTGAAGGAAGAAATAGAGTATTTGTTGAAGGAGGGGATTATTTCGCACAGTGAATCATCTTTTAGTTCTAGTGTCGTTTTGTTGAGAAAACCGTCTGGGGAACACAGACTGTGCATAGATTACAGGCAACTGAATGCTGTCACAGAAGGACAAGTGGATCCATTACCAGACACACAAAATTAAACCCAGGACCTAAAACACAGTTATTTTGCCAGATTGAAATCAAGGCAAAATTTTTTGTTTTAAAAAAACAAAGGTGGATCTTTAGTAAAGGCTATTACCAGATTCCAGGTGGAAAGCCTGAATGTGAGACCTTAAATTTGCTTTTAGCACTTTCGGCAGAGGTCAGACAGTGACATTATGAATTCAATATGCTACCATTCGGACTGAAAAATGCTCCGAGTGTGTTTTCAAGGATGATACGCAAATTGTTGGATCCCCTGAATAACCCATGTATCACGATTTTCATGGATGATATTCTCGTCGCCACAGAGACATTTGAAGAACACATTGAACGCTCTAAAATAATTGTGTTGTTTAAATAGGATAGGTTGCTTAGGGAGGCGAAAACTTAACTGCATAGGCCAACAAAAAAATGTTTGTATTGGATGCAAAGAGTTGGAATTCTTGGGACACACTGTATATCAGGGTAATATGACCCCTGTTCCAGAAGAATTTGGGAAAAACTGTGCAGAGAAGCACCTAGGCCACAGAAAAAACAAAAATGGATCAGTCGTGCGATCTCATATCGTGTCGTTATGCGGATTTTTCATCAGAAATATGAAATCTCAAAGATTTTATCTCAACTCTATCTGTGCTCCTTCTGGGATGATCTGAGCTCGCAAGGTGGGACTTCCCCGATAAAATTAGTCTGGAAGTGCGCAAAGTGAATTGAGCCGATTCCAAGAGTTAAAGGAAAAACTCACTAGCAAGGCTATTCTCAAACTGCCTGATTTGACACAGGACTTTGTCTTAAGAACCGATGCAAGTAATGTAGGACTCGGAGGGGCTTTGTTGCAAAGATCATCTTCACCTGATGGGGAACTGAAACCAGTCCTTATGCAAGCCGCAAATTGAATAAGGCGGAACAAGGATACTCCACAAGCGAAAAAGAATGTTTAGCGTTAATCTGGGCAATAAAGAAGTTTCAAATCTATCTGTATGGTTGTGGGGCTTAGGACTTCATTTGTAGGCGAGTCTATGATTGGACCACATCGTGACGGATCATCAGCGCTCGTTCGTTTATTCTTATCTCTCAGGCTAAGCATGAAAACGCAAGATTGCTGAGGTGGTCTTTATTGCTTCAACCTTATCAGTTTAGTATCCAATATATCCCAGGCAAATTGAATGTCGATGCTGATTTACCTCGTAGTATCAGTTCGGCACCCCTGTGATCTCAAATTAGAGTAATGAGCAGGCGTGAGGTGAGATTTTATCATGTGTATCACTGGTTTTGGAAACTTGCGTAGGCATGTTTTTCAAGTGGGGAGACCTTGTGTCATAAAATTAACAGTGAATACAAACGTCAAAAATATCTCCAAAGGATAAATGTAGGGTTAAAAAAAATTGGGATTACAAAGAAGATGATCGCCCTGCGTATGTTTACTAGATGGCATATGATCGCCCAGAATGCCATTTGCGGGAGACATCACCCGCCAAAAATGATAACAAATATGATTAAAAATTGCTAGATTGAAAACTACGAAGGCCATGTTGAATACGGGGGGGATGAGCTGAAAAAGCATCGTGGATACAAAAAGGAAAAAAAAGGAATAGTATTATGACGGAAAAATTATATGCGTGGCGACCTTGAGACTCAAGTGTTCAAATCTAGTTAGAATGAAAGAGATGGACATTGGTGGGAGCTGTGGCTAACAATAACTTTAAAGACAAAATTTGTAGAGGGGACGGATAGGTTGGTTCAAAAACCAAGTACTTTTTTGTGAAAACGCAAGTAGAGACGGACGGACTAACAGATAAAAATCCATACTTGACTGAAGCATGACTGAAATGACTTTAGTGTAGGAAATTTGAATTTGAAAAAACACAAGGCATTGATTGGCCACAGACAATCATATTATCAGAGCTCAGACGCGCTTTTTTGCCATTCCTCAATAGTTGTCCAGTGATAGACACAGTAAATTTTAAGTGTGGTGATTTCCAATGAAGTAAATTAAAATAAGTTCAGGGACGCCATACTATAGCCAGCAGCTCAGCTGAGTTTTGCTAGCATTTCTGTGTTCTTTATTCATAATCTGAACAGTGAGTTTTATGTTGACACCAAAAGGTAGTGTCAAATGCTGGGTAAATAATTGACAGTGAGGACCCGTGCAGTGTCGCATCTCGGCAGAACAGCCTTGTATTGCCCCCAAGCACGGAGAGGTGGGGTCACCAGATTCCAGCACCAGAACTACTCTTTCAAAGTTACGTAAGCAGGCTGGTCTGCTGGATTTACACCAACTTCATAGACATAGCACCCAAAGTGAATTACTACTAAAACATCCCATTTCCTTCCATCATTAATGGACAATGTTTGGTAGGCATAGACAGGGAGGGATGAAGCCACCCCAACAGCACATCTATTCATCGTTCTCCCAGGGAAAATAAAATTATGAACTGTAGAAATATTAACAAATCGTGAAAATTGTATACGTACACACCTTTTATTTATCATGCCATTTATTCATGCCATTCACTCATAAATTTCAAAATCTTTCATATGTTCTGGCCAAAATAAAACCTTGGTTCAGAACAAATAAATTTAAAAAAGATTTACTTTCTAAAATTTCACCAGCTGAATTTAGTTCATTGTGTTCTAAATTTTATTGATAATATTATATTATTTAATATCTGTGTGTGTGTGTTTGTATATGTCAATACAACACATTACATTCAGTACCCTAGATTTTAACGTAGCCACATTCATTAGTAAAAAAAAAAGATAGGTGTGAGGTCGTAGTGGTAGCAAGAAAGGCCTTCTGAAAATTCACAGCTACATTTTATCTCAGGAGCCTTCACAGCTGACCTCATACATCACACTTAGTAATATCACCATCATACAATACCATCAAAACCACTACAATAACCAAGAGACCAAGTGAACAAAAGGTCCGCCAGGGAGGATTTAACCGTTGACTCGATTGTCCTTGCCCCGGAGTGCGTTGCTTTGTACGATCAAAAAAGATAAACATGCCATACTGACGTAAGCCATGAAACATAGTATTATCTCGGGAAGTGTACTTCCTACGATAAAAAGGAATATCAGCAAAATAATGATGTATGAGATTCTAGCAAAAAGATGGCCAGAAAAAAATAGATCGGATGAATGACGTAATGTCACAATACCGCTTTTATACTATTATCTTTACCACTTTTGTACTATTGTCTATACCACCTTTGTACTATTGTCTATGCAACCTTTACATAACTGTCTATACCGCCTTTGTACTGTTGTGTACACTGTCTTTGTACTATTGTCTGCGCTGCCTTTGTACTATTTTCTACACTGCCTTTGTACTGTAGTCAACACTGCCTTTGTATTATTGTCTATACCACCTTTGAACTATTGTCTATTCTACCTTTGTACTATTGTCTATACTACCTTTGTACTATTGCCTACACTGCCTTTGTAATATTGTTTACACTGCCTTTGTACTATTGTCTACACTGCCTTTGTACTATTGTCTACACTGCCTGTGCACTATTGTCTACACTGCCTTTGTACTATTGTCTACACTGCCTTTGTACTACCGTCTACACTGCCTTTGTACTATTGTCTACACTACCTTTGTACTGCTGTCTACACTGCCTTTGTACTGTTGTTTACAGTGCCTTTGTACTATTGTCTGTAGTGCATTTGTACTATTGTCCACACTGCCTTTGTACTACTGTCTACATTGCCTTTGTACTATTGTCTGTAGTGCATTTGTATTATTGTCCACACTGCCTTTGTGCTATTGTCCACACTACCTTTGTGCTATTTTCCACACTACCTTTGTGCTATTGTCCATACTACGTGTGTGCTATTTTCCACACTACCTTTGTGCTATTGTCCACAATACCTTTGTGCTATTGTCCACACTACCTTTGTGCTATTGTCCACACTACCTGTGTGCTATTGTCCACACTACCTTTGTGCTATTGTCCACACTACCTTTGTGCTATTTTCCACACTACCTTTGTGCTATTGTCCACACTACCTTTGTGCTATTGTCCACACTACCTTTGTGCTATTGTCCACACTGCCTTTGTGCTATTGCCCACACTACCTTTGTGCTATTGTCCACACTACCTTTGTGCTATTGTCCACACTGCCTTCATCATCATCATCGTTGTTCTTTTCGCTCCTTATGAAGCATGGAGACACCACTGCAGCTTGTCCCTTTGCAGTAGCCTGCGTTCACGTGGTCTGTAGCGGTGGTTTCTCTAGCACTTTATTCAACTTGATGAGGTTGCCAGTCTCACGCACAACCTCGTAGTTATGAGTAAAGTTCATAACATGTCTGTCGATATCAAAATGGTTCGACAAGTATTCATATTTGTTTACTATCGTAGTCCTTGGTAACAGGAAGTTACGTCATTGCCTCGGAGTTCAGTTAGCAAAAGATACGGTCGGTAACTCCAAAAGTGTACGATCGTCTGCTAGGTCTTCGGTGTAAGTATTTTGAGGCAGGTGGACGCATGTGTTTGAGCTCCTGATTATTATATGATTTCACGACAGATTCCTATGTTGTTCGACCACTGGATTATCCATATGCCTCCGTGAGATAATGCCAGATCATGTACGAAAGACATTATGATTTCGTTGAAGAACGTGAGTAAATTAAAATTTGTGAAAAATAATAGGTGTTCCGGGTCTTTATATAGTTATAGAATGTATGAATAATACTTCTTGATTACTCTGGCCAAATTCAAATAGGGGTATGTTAACTGACCACGCATAAAACCCTTCTCCACCAACTGTTAAATGTCACTACAAAGGCCAGGTTGGACAAAATGAATAGACAGTTTATTTATTAACGTTGCTCCACAAATCTTATCTGAAAAGCCATTATATCCATTAGCAATATAAAAGCAGTCATCAGTGAGCTCAGTATAGTCTGTAGATAAAATGCTGTCCTCGACAGGTTTTCACAAATTTTAATTTACTCACGTTCTTCAACGAAATCATAATTCCTTTCATACATGATCTGGCATTATCTCACGGAGGTATATGGATAATTCAGTGGTCGAACAACATAGGAATGTGTCGTGAAATCATATAATAATCAGGAGCTCAAACACATGCGTCCACCTGCCTCAAAAGACACACACCGAAGACAATAGCAGACGATCGTACACTTTTGCAGTTACCGACCGTATCTTCTGCTAACTGAACCCCGAGGCAATGACGTAACTTCCTGTTACCAAGGACTACGATAGTAAACAAATATGAAACCTTGTCGAACCATTTTGATATCGACAGATATGTTGTGAACTTTAATCATAACATTACTCCCCCCCCCCCCCGTAAAATAATGGAAACGAAGTTTACATTATTTCCGTAGTGTGAGTCTTAACATAACTGGAGTGAAAGATGGTATCATCAAAATTCACCGTTAGTATGAACTAGTATAGCACCCAGGTTTGTGCCACAGAGTAGGCAATTAAACACTCAATGTGCGGACATTAGCAAGAAATACTAAAACCATCGACTACAAAGGACATAAATCATTTTAACACCATGTGAGGTGCCTGTCACTAAAACACCCAACATATAAAAAAAATGATGTTAGTAGTCCATGCACTCCCATACCTTACACCGTCCAAAAATCATATATCTGTCAAGTCCAGTATTAGTAGTCAATTAATCTCATAATAATGCAAAGTTATAATGCAAAGCATTAAAATTAATACAATTATGTAATAGAAACAATAGATAACAATGAGGCAGATAATCAATTATATATTGAATGAGTGCGACATTATGGGTTAACAGATTAAAAGTATGTGTACCTGTAAAGTACATGTCAGCAATACCATAGTGAAGTTAAGAGAGCAAATGTAATCTTGTATCTAACACACTTGTGTGAGCAATAGATAAGACTATGCTTATGTGTTGCACCAATAGAGAATAGTATGGCATATGAGTCATACATAGATTCAAATATAGTATGAGTGTGAAAATTATTTGTATCAAAGATCAAACCAAATGTGGCGAATTAACATTAAGTAACACTCACTTTTAAGCACAGTACTCAACACGTGTAGTGTAATAGTAATATAGTTATTAATCAAATATCCCAAACAGTCTCTTGAAGTATGTCCAAATAAATCAATGTTACGATCCATGATTGTCCTCCATGCAATAGTATGTTAGTACGAATCCAAATGTCAATAACCACAGCAATTGCAAATCGAAAAATAGTCATATAGGAAATTTCTTTGTTATGTCCCCTTGATTATGCGAGTTAGTCATCCCAGAGTCGTGTCCCTTAATCTGTAGACGTCGGTTTTGCCAATTAACAATGACAATACATGTCCGTATAAAAATATCTTGAAATGACATAATTTTCAACATTTCACATAATTTGTGTTCGTAAGTTTATAGATCCATTTTGAGCACTGTCATTAAGGTACAATATCTGTACGTAATGCGCTGAGTTCAACGAGATATCACACCATCTTGAGCATTTCACAATTCATCACTATCATGTGCCGTGTGAACCGATTAATCGTATCAGTATTGTTATAGAAATCACTGTAAAATCTTTCTTTCACCATTCAAATATGTTGATTAGTCCTCAGCATTGGTAGGTTACAGAATGTTATAGTATTCTCCGTTCTTGGATGTATTGTACAAATGTAGTAGTGTCAACACAACACGTCATCATCAGTGTAATAATTCACGAATGAACATGTAACGAAGTCATTTCATGGGTTAATCTGAAAGTTGTGAGTTCCCTGTATTTATAGAGTTGCTTGGTGATATAGGGTCCTTGATACATCTTGAAAGGACATCAGCCATGACATTCTGGCTCCCTTTGATAGCTCTTATTTTGTAGTCGTATGGCTGACGTGCAAGCGAGGCCCTGGTGGCCCTTTCATTTCGGAATCTCGCTGTCTTGAGATAGGACAACGCTTTCTGGTCGGTTTCCAGGGTGAATTTAGCTCCCATTAAGTACCTTTGAAGTTTTAAAAAGCAGAACACAATCGCTAAAAGCTCCCTCTCAACAATAGGGTACTTCATTTCTCTAGGCGTTAGTTTTCGACTGATATATAGAATTGGATGCATGCAACTTTCAAACTCTTGCATAAGCGTTCCACCGATTCCTGTTCCAGAGGCGTCTACTCTGAGGGTAAAAGGAAATCGAGCGTCAGGTAATCTCAAAATTGGTGATTTTGAAAAACAGATTTTCAGTATATTTAAAGAGACATCACAGGCATGGGACCAAACAATTTTGTTTGTCGAGTTCTTCTTTAACAACGCAGACAGAACTGAGGTAATATCAGAAAATTTAGACAAGAATTTTCTATAGAAATTCACTAAGCCTAACAGACTACGAACTTGTTTCTTAGTTCTAGGAATTTCAAGATTCAAGATTTTAGATATAGTTGAATCTTCAGGTTTTAGAAAACCGCCTCCTACCTTATGACCAAGAAAAGAAATTTCCGTGAATCCTATTCTTGTTTTAGAAGGTCTAGCAGTGAGATTATGAAGACACAAGGTATTCAACAGAGACTGAATTCCAAGAACATGTTCTTCCCAAGATTGATGAAACAGACAAATATCTTCAATATAAGTGATTAAATCCTCACGGTCAGAGAAAAGTTTCGCATCATGCGGACAAAGGTAGCAGGAGCGTTAACCAGACCAAACGACATATAGTTAAATTGAAACAATCCTAGAGGTGTAGCGAAAGCTGTATAAAGTTTAGCTTTTTCTGATAAAGGTGCCTGCCAATAGCCTTTTGACAAGTCAAATTTAGTAAAGAAAGTAGCAGTAGCCAATCTGTCCATAAGAGAATCTAACAAGGGTAATGGCTCCGCGTCCTGGATAGTCACATCATTTAAGCGCCTGAAATATATGCAAATCCTAATAGATTTGTCCTTCTTCCTAATCAAGACCATAGGAAAACTATATGGAGAATGTGATGGAGCAATTATATTTAACTTGATCATCTCTTTTATTTCTTCCTGTACCTGCGATTGTAAATGAATAGGCATAGGATATGGTTTCAGTTTGATAGGTCTGAAATCTGTTAGCAAGATATCATGTTGAATGATATCGGTATGCCCAGGAACATCCGTGAGCACATCAGAAAAACAATGCAGTAACTGAGAAATCTGCTCCTTCTGATAAGAAGCAAGAGTTGATGCAATAGAAATATCTTTCCAACTCTCCGTAGACAAAAGAGGTAAATTTGGTAAAGATAAAAGTGGTTCAGTACTATTAGGTAAGTCAGACATCTCTTCCTGGATTATCGCTAAGGAAGAGCGACGATCAAACGACTCGTCAATAGCTTCAAAGACTGGTTTAAGATGCGGAGGACGAGCATGAAATTGCTGTAACATATTGATATGAAAAGTTTTTTCCTTTCCATTAAGAGACAAAATATAGACAACATCTGACAATTTATCAATAATCTTATAAGGACCTCTCCATGAAACCAGTAATTTATTGTCATTATTTGGCAGTAATACATAGGCCTCATTACCTGGCCATAATTGGCGTAGTTTTCTGTTTTGATTCACAAACAATCGATCCTTTAATTTTACCTTTTCTGACGCCTCGACTGCTATTTGGCATGCGTCGATAATTTGTTTTCTCAAATTGACAACGTATTGGTAAGAGGTTTGAACATCTTCATCCATGTCAGCTCCCACCAACAATTGTTTTAATATGGACATAGGTCCTCTAGGTTTAGCACCAAAAACTAACTTGAATGGCGCAAACCCGGTATGTTCGTTGGGAATTTCCCTAAATGCAAACAATTTTTCAGGCAAAATTCGATCCCAATCTTGTGGGTATTTAGTCGTAACCTTACCCAACATCTACTTCACAGAACGATTGAGCCTCTCAATTTTCCCATTTGAGGCAGCGTGATAGATTGAGCTAAGAGAACGATCAATATCGAACTCTTTCATCACCTGTTTCATTACGCCAGAGACGAATTGAATTCCCCGGTCAGATAGAATGTTTTTGGGGAAAACCCAATCTGCTGAAAATTAAAAATAGCGCATCCGCCACATCCACTGTTGATATGGTTTTAAGAGGTATAGCCTCTGGCCAGCGCGTGCATATATCGATGCAGGTCAGCACATAACGGTGACCTCTAGCTGACGGAACCTTTAATGGACCAATAAGGTCAATCGCCATCTTTGCGAAAGGACGCAAAGATATCTGATGCCTGGATAGGTGCATTATGTTTGGGTCTTTTTGTTGCCACACCTTGGCAAACTTTGCACGTGCGACAAAAAGTTTTGACATCTTTTGTCACACCAAGCCACACAAAAATGAGATAAAACCCTCTGTTTTGTTCTAGCTATCCCCAAATGACCTGCACAATTAATATCGTGAGCATGTCGTACAACGAATGGTCGAAAACAAGCTGGTACCATGATCTGTTTTCTTACAGATGTAGAATCCTGAAAATTTCTTATTAAAATACCATTCTTTAAGGTGTACCAATGTTTAGCATTATCATCAAACATCACATCATCTGATGCTGCAACCTGAACAAAATTTCTCTAAGGACTCATCATCATTCTGTCTCTGAATGAATGTATCCTTATCAATAAGTTCCACCTGTAGATTATCATCATTTTCCTCCTCCACATCATTATTTTCCTCATCAGTCACCATCTCCTCAGTCTCACTCTCATCATTCATCACCTCATCTACCACATTATCGATTTGGTTTAGATTATGCATTTCAGCACGAGCCTGAGCTCTGGTCATGACAGCATTTGCACTTATCAGATGCTGTTGTTCCCATTTTTCAATATCTTCCCTAGTACCCTCACGAAGACCAGGAATATTTCCCAAAGTTATTCATGCGATAGGATTATTCAACAGGCACACAAGAGTTCTTCCTGTAAAGTAGGGGGTATCCAAAAATACTTCCGCAGTTGGATAGTATTCCACTGTGCCACGAAATGTAATGCATTTAACTTCCCTTCCTGTGTAATCCAATTGATCTACCAACAACCAGCGCGCACCAATTGTTGTGCATCCTGTGTCCCTGAGAAGTGACACAAGT
The DNA here is from genome assembly GCA_024509875.1 of Oreohelix idahoensis. Taxonomy (NCBI): domain Eukaryota; kingdom Metazoa; phylum Mollusca; class Gastropoda; order Stylommatophora; family Oreohelicidae; genus Oreohelix; species Oreohelix idahoensis. The sequence continues at coordinate 247,671 of JAMPIV010010333.1, read as the reverse complement.
TGGTTGTTCACGAAACCTTTATTAAAGACCAGTGAACCTGTTCCATCATACGATGACATAACTGGTAAAGGATGCCCATACATGAGCCTAGGGACTTGTCACGTGAGCGATAATTTATTTTACCATTTCGGTCCATATGTTATTAACTATTTTAATGTTCTGTTTTCCTAGACATTTTGTATTCTTATTTTCTTTCATTTTCACCTTCTCAAACCCCACCCGAGGTGTTTACGTTCTGGCTTTCAGTAGAAATCCCCCACTGGTCAGAAACGGTCAGCGCAGCGGTAATATTACATACACGCACCTGGTCCGTCCAGGGAAATTTCTCTGGTCGCTTTAAAACGTTTGATCACGAGCGGCTGGTACCCTTTGAGGCTGGGTAACGAGTTTGATCTGTTTCAGGGGGAGATAAAACCCGCTGTCAGTCCTGTGTGGGTTTTTGCCCCTTAGAACGCATTAGTGACCATAATATTATGTCTATCGGGGGAGGGGGGGACTTTCTTGCGGTTGTTGACTACTGATGTCTCTAGAATAACCTTTGTCTTACTCTCTTGATTATGCATTACGCCGATACCTCTGAAGAAATATGCAGGCCAGGTGTCCGGGGGAGCGTCCTTGTAATCTATAAGAGTAGACGGGTTTAATAAGCCAACACACTCGTGATTATTCCTGGCCCGAGATGGACCATCATGTGATAAGGCAAACTTTAACACAGAACTAAAATGTTAAGGCCTTTCTCTAGTCATTTTTCGGGGTGAGTTGACATATCTTATAATTATAATATGATATATTCATGTTAGCTTTTATATCTGATAGGAAGGTGACTTCATCTAGTAATTTAATTCAGTGATATTGTTGTGCCGTATTCAGCCTTAATTAAGTGGTGTTTAAGCTGTTTTTGGTTTATAATGGGTTAAATGATAGACTTACAAAAACAAACACTCACTAGGCGTAGAATAAGTCCACAGATGCTTATCATGGGTTAAGAATAGGCACTAACTGTCATTTCTGTAAGATAACGTCAGAGGTGGATTATTCACTTAAACACTGAATTATAGGAGATAGTCGCTTATTCCTTGTTGATAGATATTTTTAGTGGCTGGGGAGAATCATTTTATGCTTACTTGTGTAGCTAGACTCTAGCCATAACTTTCACAGGAGCAGCCACCAGCCATAGAAAACATTTTACCTTATGACTCAGTCACAACTGTATTATAGCGAGAACATTGCATTTTCTATGTACTCCTTTGTGGAACGTTAATTTTTCCCCAAGGGGACATATGATTTATTTGTGTAATGTCACCTGCTGTAATCTGTTTATTTAAATTCACTTAACGTCGTAAGATGAATAACATAACCATTCAGCTGTATGTTTATTTTGGAGAAGAGGAGTAGATTTTGCTGTCAGAACATGTTACTGACAGGTACATGGATGCACAAAATATATTAAGCATATGCAGGCGCTTGCGGAGTATTGATAGTGTGGGAGGAGCGGAGTATAACTATTTTTATGACATTTAGCGTGATTTTGTTGTTGCTTGAGGTAAAGGGTGTCTCTTTTTGGTCTCAGTTTCAGGGAATACCGAATTGCTAGTCTAGTTTCCAGTCAGACGAAGAATGTCACCGTCTCTTCGTTCTAGAGGGATTCTGAGGATATCTAGCCCCACGAGTGTCACAGCCATACCTGAAACAACAACCCTTTGTCAACACCATTTCCCTCTCACGGGAGTTCAGCTCACGCATTGTGAAATGAGCCAACGCAACAATCTGAAAACTTCTATTGCAGTAGTAGTTCCCTACTCGCCTATTGGATTACCAGTCAGGGCATTGCGGCTTCCAAAATCTCAAAACAGCCCAGCATGTCTATAGCAGAATTCAATTCACCAGTCTCTGTATGCCTAAACGGGGCACTCAGCCAAGCCACAGTCAACCAGCCAAAACCGGATTTAAAGCCAATTCTAGCGCCGGATAAGCACGCCTTGGGATCAGTTGTCCTCAAGTGACTTCGTCCCATGGCTTATTTCTGGATTATGTGGAACCTCGCACTTAGGAGCGGCCAGCCAAAGATAGACAGAGTTCCAGCTCCACTCACGCGATAAGGGGGGTCACCAACGATAGCGCCTATACACTGATTTTATTCAGGTTAATTCCATCACCGATGGAGGATATATACGAAAAAAACCACTTACTGGAGCTATTCCATTGGTCCCCGAAAGCGGACAGGCTGTCGCTAAGTTCATTCAGTTGGTCAGCAGGAGATAAACAGCGTCCCCCAGCCCACCTCGCGCCAGTAGGGGAGAGTCACCAACGTTTAGTACCAACAAGGACAGTTTTGTAGGCTTAGTCCCTCACGAAGGATCTACATATAAGACACTGTCTGGACTATTTCATCTGGTCCCCGAAAGCGGAAGGACTGACACGCAGCTTATTCATTTTGGTAAACAGGAGGTAAATAGAGTCTTCCAGCCCAACTCGCACCAGTAGGGGAGAGTCACCAACGTTTAGTACCAACAAGGACAGTTTTGTAGGCTTAGTCCCTCACGAAGGATCTACATATAAGACACTGTCTGGACTATTTCATCTGGTCCCCGAAAACGGAAGGACTGCCACTCGATTATTTATCTCTCTGTGTTCTACAGGTTCATGTCGGTGGTCTGTGTGTGTTTTTGTTGGTGTATTTTGCGTATTTAATGACTATTGATGATTTTTATGACTATTGATACTTTTGATGACTATTGATGATTATTGAGATTGCTGATGATTTTTTGATGTCATTTATGATGTTATGATGAGATGCATTATTTTCATACTTGTCTTCATTTAATAAAGTTTACTCATTTATTAACGCGCTGTTCACGACCCTTCCATCCATATTTACATTTTTAGCTCTTTACTAGAATCTCTATGTATGATAAGAGAAAAGAGTGAGAGCAGGAGATGCTTAGACAGTATAAGTGTGTTGAGGCTTGGAAAGAGAGATCATTTGAATAAATCTTCTTCCAGGTTGTCTCAAGTCCATCTCCTATTTACACCTTATCTAAAGTGTAATCTATAACTCTGTCAGTCCACTATCCCTTGTCGACTTCACTACTATTGTCCAACTCGACAAAATACTCTACCACTTTAACTCAACCATGACATTTAATGGGAGCCCGTCCGAGATTCTAGAACCCATCTAGTACGACATTTAATATGTGCTCGTTCCGAGGATGAATCTCTCACAAGATTCTATCTTGATTCTTAGAGTTTGGTGTATTGCAGATTATAGGAATTGCTATCCCTAGACATATCGAACTATTTCTTGTGGAGGAGGTCGAAACAGCGTTTTTTTCTCCACAGCAATCATAAATATTTAGTCACATTTATTGTTCATGCTACACATGAGACAGCTGGCTAAGGTTGCTGGTATCATTGCTGAGTTTTGGCTTGACAATCTGACGACTATTGTTGAAAAAGTCAGAAATTTTTTTTTTTTAAGGGTTAATATTTTTTTCAGGAGTACCTCCTTAATCTGAGATAAGAAGCAACAGATAGTCAGTTACTAGCTTGCATTTGTACCAAGGGAGGGTGTTCATTCGGATGATAGTAACCAATCCTCTCAATAGCTAAGTACTGTCAGAAGTTGGATACGATTTTGGTTATGATTATAGGATGTTCTAGGACATGTAATGAACGTCTATGGAAAAGATAAATTACTGTCATTGTGTCCGTATTCCTCGAACTTTAAAAGGGGGGGGGGGGGGCCACCTGTCACGTGACCGATAATTTATTTTACCATTTCGTTCCATATGTTATTAACTTTTTTAATGTTCTGTTTTCCTAGACATTTTGTATTCTTATTTTCTTTCATTTTCACCTTCTCAAACCCCACCCGAGGTTTTTACGTTCTGGCTTTCAGTAGAAATCCCCCACTGGTCAGAAACGGTCAGCGCAGCGGTAATATTACATACACGCACCTGGTCCGTCCAGGGAAATTTCTCTGGTCGCTTTAAAACGTTTGATCACGAGCAGCTGGTACCCTTTGAGGTTGGGTAACGAGTTTGATCTGTTTCAGGGGGAGATAAAACCCGCTGTTAGTCCTGTGTGGGTTTTTGCCCCTTAGAACGCATTACTGACCATAATATTATGTCTATCGGAGGGGGGGGGGGGGGGACTTTCTTGCTGTTGTTGACTACTGATGTCTCTAGAATAACCTTTGTCTTACTCTCTTGATTACGCATTACGCCGATACCTCTGAAGAAATATGCAGGCCAGGTGTCCGGGGGAGCGTCCTTGTAATCTATAAGAGTAGACGGGTTTAATAAGCCAACACACTCGTGATTATTCCTGGCCCGAGATGGACCATCATTTTTTTTACTATTCAATAAATAATACCATAACCAAGGAATCGCAACACCAACCACACCACCACCACCGACTCGTCACAGTGACTTCATCTAGTAATTTAATTCAGTGATAATGTTGTGCCGTATTCAGCCTTAATTAAGTGGTGTTTAAGCTGTTTTTGGTTTATAATGGGTTAAATGATAGACTTACAAAAACAAACACTCACTAGGCGTAGAATAAGTCCACAGATGCTTATCATGGGTTAAGAATAGGCACTAACTGTCATTTCTGTAAGATAACGTCAGAGGTGGATTATTCACTTAAACACTGAATTATAGGAGATAGTCGCTTATTCCTTGTTGATAGATATTTTTAGTGGCTGGGGAGAATCATTTTATGCTTACTTGTGTAGCTAGACTCTAGCCATAACTTTCACAGGAGCAGCCACCAGCCATAGAAAACATTTTACCTTATGACTCAGTCACAACTGTATTATAGCGAGAACATTGCATTTTCTATGTACTCATTTGTGGAATGTTAATTTTTCCCCAAGGGGACATATGATTTATTTGTGTAATGTCACCTGCTGTAATCTGTTTATGTAAATTCACTTAACGTCGTAAGATGAATAAAATAACCATTCAGCTGTATGTTTATTTTGGAGAAGAGGAGTAGATTTTGCTGTCAGAACATGTTACTGACAGGTACATGGATGTACAAAAGATATTAAGCATATGCAGGCGCTTGCGGAGTATTGATAGTGTGGGAGGAGCGGAGTATAACTATTTTTATGACATTTAGCGTGATTTTGTTGTTGCTTGAGGTAAAGGGTGTCTCATTTTGGTCTCAGTTTCAGGGGATACCAAATTGCTAGTCTAGTTTCCAGTCAGACGAAGAATGTCACCGTCTCTTCGTTCTAGAGGGATTCTGAGGATATCTAGCCCCACGAGTGTCACAGCCATACCTGAAACAACAACCCTTTGTCAACGCCATTTCCCTCTCACGGGAGTTCAGCTCACGCATTGTGAAATGAGCCAACGCAACAATCTGAAAACTTCTATTGCAGTAGTAGTTCCCTACTCGCCTATTGGATTACCAGTCAGGGCATTGCGGCTTCCAAAATCTCAAAACAGCCCAGCATGTCTATAGCAGAATTCAATTCACCATTCTCTGTAAGCCTAAACGGGGCACTCAGCCAAGCCACAGTCAACCAGCCAAAACCGGATTTAAAGCCAATTCTAGCGCCGGATAAGCACGCCTTGGGATCAGTTGTCCTCAAGTGACTTCGTCCCATGGCTTATTTCTGGATTATGTGGAACCTCGCACTTAGGAGCGGCCAGCCAAAGATAGACAGAGTTCCAGCTCCACTCACGCGATAAGGGGAGTCACCAACGATAGCGCCTATACAGTGATTTTATTCAGGTTAATTCCATCACCGATGGAGGATATATACGAAAAAAAAACACTTACTGGAGCTATTCCATTGGTCCCCGAAAGCGGACAGGCTGTCGCTAAGTTCATTCAGTTGGTCAGCAGGAGATAAACAGCGTCCCCCAGCCCACCTCGCGCCAGTAGGGGAGAGTCACCAACGTTTAGTACCAACAAGGACAGTTTTGTAGGCTTAGTCCCTCACGAAGGATCTACATATAAGACACTGTCTGGACTATTTCATCTGGTCCCCGAAAGCGGAAGGACTGACACGCAGCTTATTCATTTTGGTAAAGTTAGTTGCTTATCCTTTACAGGACGTGGCAATCAACCCCAGCTTTTATTGGCTGTTTGTGATTTTTCTAGGCAATGTTTTTTTCATTCAGTAGTTTGCCATTGCTTTCTGAACGGTACGGCGCTTATACCATTGTTAAAAATTCACACAAAGCGATCTGCTACCAAACCGCCTGCAGCAGGTTTCGAACCTGGTATATCTGGATTATGAAACTGCGTTCAAATCAATTAGACCACAGACGCCGACTTTTGGTAAACAGGAGGTAAATAGAGTCTTCCAGCCCAACTCGCGTCAGTAGGGGAGAGTCACCAACGTTTAGTACCAACAAGGACAGTTTTGTAGGCTTAGTCCCTCACGAAGGATGTACATATAAGACACTGTCTGGACTATTTCATCTGGTCCCCGAAAACGGAAGGACTGCCACTCGATTATTTATCTCTCTGTGTTCTACAGGTTCATGTCGGTGGTCTGTGTGTGTGTTTGTTGGTGTATTTTGCGTATTTAATGACTATTGATGATTTTGATGACTATTGATGATTTTGATGACTATTGATGATTATTGAGATTGCTGATGATTTTTTGATGTCATTTATGATGTTATGATGAGATGCATTATTTTCATGCTTGTCTTCATTTAATAAAGTTTACTCATTTATTAACGCGCTGTTCACGACCCTTCCATCCATATTTACATTTTAGCTCTTTACTAGAATCTCTATGTATGATAAGAGAAAAGAGTGAAAGCAGGAGATGCTTAGACAGTATAAGTGTGTTGAGGCTTGGAAAGAGAGATCATTTGAATAAATCTTCTTCCAGGTTATCTCAAGTCCATCTCCTATTTACACCATTTCTAAAGTGTAATCTATAACTCTGTCAGTCCACTATCCCTTGTCGACTTCACTACTATTGTCCAACTTGACAAAATACTCTACCACTTTAACTCAACCACGACAGGACTCCCTCTAGCTGAAACAAAGAATTACATTCAGAACAATTAGTACTGTTAGATAAATCTACACTACATGCATTAGCATGAAAGATATCATTAGTATTCTGCCCTGAATTATTGTCATTGTGATGCACCACAGCATTAGCACATTCAGGGTTCCTTGATTGTCTAGAGTTATTGTTTTGTTGATAACCTCTGTTATTAAAAGAATTGTCATTATTTCTATAAAATGACCTGATCTGGAATTATATCCCCCTCTGTTCTAATAATCATTAGGCCTGAAAGATGATTGTGGATTAAAATATCCATCATCATATGAGTTATATTTTTTTTTGAGGCTGTTGTAATTGCCATTGTTATGATCTCTATTTACTCGATAGTTTTTATCCATACTATTAGATCTCTGTCTAGGTGAATTATATGTTACAGTCCTAGCAGATGCCACTGGCAAGGAATCATTAAGGTTATTTTTGCTAAGGTTCCTACCCGGATGTGCAACTTGATTTTGACGACCAACGTTTTCCATAGCAACTAATGTCTCAGGTTTTCTCTCCTGTAGTAATGATAAAAAGTCGCCACTGATTGAAGACAACACTGTGGTGGGTTTTGATGTTATAAGTATTAGTTATTGTTATAATTTGTCTACAGAGTGAGGTCAAGCTATGTAGGTCTCTGAGTATAATGATGGAACAATGATGTACTGTCAGAGTACCTAACTGCTACTACCCGGTGATCTCACTCTGCGAATATGTTAAACCTATTTATTTATATTTGACTAGTGTCTAGGGGAATGAATGTATGATGTGATGTTGATAACATACATATACAACTGTAACTCAAGATAAGAAACTCAAGTAAAACAGTGGTTAACTTTTTTTTGAAATTAAATCTTTTTTACAATTTTATTCACCTGAACCTCAAATTCTTTTGGAACAGGAGTAAAATTCAAACAATTAATAAAGGTAGTTATATATATATATATATATATATATATATAATATATATATATATATATATATATATATATATATATATATATATATATATATATATATATATATATATATATATATATACAGTTAATTAAATAGGCAGGACTTCTTGTCCCTACTAAGTGTTTAATAAACAATTTCCTATACTGTATCCCTTTCTGACAAATTGGTGTATTATAATATATCACTAGTTAGAGAGACTGATGTCCTCATCACTTCACTGGAAATGTATTAATAAAGTAAGTGTGGAGAATAATTAAATAAAATGTCATAAGCCCAAAAATATGGAGCTTATCTTCTGTTCTTGTTGAAAATGGATGTCTTCCTGTTGAAACTGCCCACTCTTCTTCACAAGAGGGTCTCCTGGAGTAAATAAGTAACTTGCTGTAATAACTGCCCACTCTTCTACACAAGAGGGTCTCCTAGGATCATTTGATATCTGGTTTCTTCACATATACCAGACAGAATGCCTAGTATTCAGCATCTCCAGTTATGTTTGACATGATAATAGACGATTCAACCCTGCAACAATGAAATAATTCCTTCCTAAATATACTTTATAAATATATCTCCACATTTAACAAATATCATCTTCAAACATTTCTAGTGATCAGTTACCATTGCTAATCCATCGCTTCAGTCTCTAACCTTTTGTGATTTCATCATCCTCAGTGGGTACCTGTTCTTCCCCACATATCTTCAACGCCTCTGTCACTTAATCTTTGTTATCGTTCATCTCTTCAGTATTGGATACAATCATCTTTTTATAGCTCTCTGACTATTAATTTATTTCCTTTTTAGAATGACATCATATGTAGTGTCCAAAAGTTTTTGGTACACTGTGATCTGCAAAAGACTGCCAGAAGCTTTCTGGTCTTACAATTTAATTCAATGTTATAGCAATAATCAAATACAATTTTTCTTTTGATTGCTTCCCAAATCTGCCTTAGGCTCACCTTTGCTCCATAGGCTGTCATATGTTTCCAAAATGGCTAAGTCGTACAACCTAAGATTTTTGTTAGGCGCCCTATCGCCTCTACATAATATTAATAAATCATTTCTTACCGCAATCAATGAAATAATACACAAGGAATAGATTGACTAGCAATCGTTTGTCCAAATAAAGATCGCCGTCTGGTACAGACTGCAGAAAACTTGCTTTCAATTATGCACTTCTGTGGTCAAACTTTCACTTGGTAAAATTATTCTTCAAATGGCGCTCTGGGCTTGTACCCTATCACTATTATCAATCTCTTTGGCCAATGGAAACTGCGCGTCCGAAATTAACTCTCTTTTTTGAAAAACCCCACCTTTTGGGTTATCAATACGTTTGCTTGTCTGATCAATCTATTACTATTTAAAAATACTGTTCGCGTGGCTAACAAATCTGCAGTTTCCACCTCCCCTTTTCTACCTATTGGTGTACCCAATCAAATCGAGTCAATAATATTTGACTGCAGCGGACAATTTTCAAAACTGAACCATTGTGGGTTTATCCGTCTGTCTGCCAGTCTGTTTCATTTCTACGATATCTGGGTTATTTATGGAGCGATTTTAATTATTAAAACTAATTATTAAACTGCTTGTTTGCATCTATCATTCTAGCTAAGTTTTATTTTCTTCTTTATCATCGTTTACACTTTTGTACTTTTCCCTTTTTATTATCATGGGCTCTTTTCACTGTGCTAACATATCAGGGAAAAAAAGGTTCTAAGTCCCGATAAGTTATTTATGGTATTATATTAAACAACAGTACTCTGTTGTCAAAATATCTCTTTCATTTACTCTCTTTCGTTTTTATGAAGAAATAAATATTCTTAGTTTCACTTTTGCCTCTTGCACAATTTCCAAGTAGACGCGATTTTTTCTTTTTACAATCCACCATCGTTTTCCCCTCTCTAAGCACGCGATAGGCGTCTGTCACGCTTCCGCCAGAAGAAAAAAAAAGTGAGAGGGTGCTTGCCGGTTAAGATTTGTTTCACATACTCCTTTGCTGGGGTCTTAGATACAATACAAGTGGCGTAGTTATTTATAGATTTTGGACAGTAGCTTTTTCTTTGTACTCTTTTACTCCTTCACTCTTCTGACACTAAACGATGCCTTGGCCGCTTGGCAAGTCATTCTAACGTTACCTTTAAAAATTAGGACGGAGCAACTAGAAAGCTTGTACTGTAGGGAAGGGGGTTATCATTAGCAAATCTTCAATACTTTCAAATCCAGCTCGAATCGCTGACAAAAAATGGTGGCGTTGCCCTATTCAATTATTGTCCAATTAAAAAAAAAGACTATAGTAGCAGAATCTATAGAATAATATCTTATACATGATTTGAGGAGGGAGGTTCAAACTGACTTTATCACAAACACCTTGTCTCTAAGAATCAAACCAGCCAACCCCTCAAAAGTTTTTTTCAATTTTTGATAAATCAACCCATCTAGAAAAGTACAGTTTAATAGATGAGACAAACTCAGTAAAATCCTTAGCTGAATCTGGTAATAATGATGTAAATTTCGTCCTATAGCCATTTTCATCCAATTGATACTTCTTTAGCAACAAGGCTGTTACAGCCTGATAGTCATTTCTAGTCTGATCATCCATTGTGCAGACTGCAGTCAGAGTCTCACCCACCAATAAAGACATGAGCCTACTAGACCATGTAGCTCTATCAATTTTTAACTCTTGGCAATATGTTTCATACCTATTTAAGAAGCATGAAAATATCGTCTATATTTGAGTTAAATTTTGGCAAAATGAGCTTAAAAGTGGAAGCATGGTTTTTTATTCCAGCTTCCCCATTCACTGAATTAGCCTGTGGAAGTTGAAGTCTCAATTTCTCCAACTCCAGTTCTGCCATTCGAAGCTCTTGTTGTGCTTTGATTTCAGCTTGAGCTTCTTGTGCCTTTAATTCAGCCTGAGCATTGGCCAATTTTTTTCTTCCCAAGAGCCAATTCTTCTGCTCTTCTTTTCTCAGCTAATTGCAACTCCTCTACTCTCCTTTTTTCAGCTAATTCTTCATCTCTCCTTTCTTTCCCAAAATGTCTTTGATCTCTTGCCACATCTTCCAACCTCTTTAACTCTTTAGCAAGCTCAGTAGATGCATATGTTTTTAAAATCTCACCTTCCATACCAAATTCTTTTCCAGCCTTAATAAAATACTCCAAGTTAGCCATAATTCACAATTATTGTGCTTTCCAATAGCTGAACAATAATGCAAATATTATATAATGAATATGTGAGCAATATTAGCAATAATTATTTCACCACTCAAAATCAACCAAATGTATGTAATAATAGATGCGTTATAATAGGAGCAAAACAATAGAAACGAACAAGAGGACTGAATACAGTGACAAGAGCCAAATTAAGATAATACAAATGATCAACTAAGGCAGAAATGTATGAATTATAGAACAAATGAAAAAAATGCAGCTCTATAACACTAATATCAAGACAAGTACGCTTTCACAACATATATGACATCTAATAAATGAGGAATAGCAAGGTCAGGCCAACAATATCACAAACAATAATGTAGAAAAACTGAATAAAAATTACAATCAACTTTACCACAATAACAAACTTGCCAAAAAACAGTAACTTCACAACTAGACAGATATTGGATCTGGTTAGTTCAATCAAGGCAGTAACACTTGGCAATGTACGCCGGCCCCTTAATTTGAAGCAAACAGATACAAAAACTACAGAACGACCATGAATTTACGACCATCCATTTAGAGGTATTGCAAATTCACGGTTCCCTTCCAACCACCCACTAATTACAAAACATATATACACAAAGATGCATGTAACATAGAGAAAAAAGAACTCCGGCAAACAAGATTCTCAGCACCACATGCTGTATGTAACTCTACATGTACTTATCTGTTATGCCAGAAATAAAAATCCTCCTGGTTTGAACGCCTCTTTCCCAAGGCAACGATGAAAACACTCCGCCAGGAACAGGTTAGGTTTAGCTTTTCAACAACAGCTCACTCGAACTGGACTGCCATTCGGTCCGTCGTCTTCTTCATAATAGGCCATCATCGGGCAAAAAACATGAATTTTTCAATGAACACTTGATAGGAAAGTCGACTTCCTAGACTATCTTCACCTTCTGACGTAGGTAATTGAAAACAGGACAGCAATTTATGTTCATACGACCGCACACAGGTCAGCAGACGACATGCACCGCCATTTTGAAAATTTGTGAATTTTTCACGAATCGAAGTCCAACGAATTGAAACATATTTCCTGACATCAGTAATCAATATTAAATTCAGGATCCCGGCTTGGCCCTCATTTTAGGTGTTGCGGGTCTTTATATTGTTAAAGAATGTATGAGTAATACTTCTTGATCACTCTGGCCAAATTCAAATGGGGGTTTGTTAACTGACCACGCATACAACCCTTCTCCACCTACTGTTAAATGTCACTACAAAGGCCAAGTTGGACAAAATGAATAGACAGTTTATTTATTAACGTTGCTCCACAAATCTTATCTGAAAAGCCATTATATCCATTAGCAATATAAAAGCAGTCATCAGTAAGCTCAGTATTGTCTGTAGATAAAACGCTGTCCTCGACAGGTTTTCACAAATTTTAATTTACTCACATTCTTCAAAGAAATCATAATTCCTTTCATACATGATCTGGCATTATCTCACGGAGGTATATGGATAATCCAGTGGTGGAACAACATAGGAATATGTCGTGAAATCATATAATAATCAGGAACTCAAACAGATGCATTTACCTGCCTCAAAAGACACACACCGAAGATCCTAGCAGACGATCGTACACTTTTGGAGTTACCGACCGTATCTTCTGCTAACTGAACTCCGAGGCAATGACGTAACTTCCTGTTACCACGGACTACGATAGTAAACAAATATGAATACTTGTCGAATCATTTTGATATCGATAGACATGTTATGAAGTTTAATCATAACACTCGTATTAGTCACCTTCTACGACATGCTTATGGATGCAGTTGTACTATTCTTTCTTTCTCTTATCGCCTTTATATTATTGGCTAAACTGACGAGGGTAATCGGCTACTGCCATTGGGTGACAATTTAAGAGTCAATACAAACATCAGGAGATACGAAAAGGAAACAAAGAGGAAGAGAGAGATAGAGGGTGTTAGATAAGTACAATAACATTAAATGCTGTTCACGATGATCCAATGTGCTGGATGTTTGATTTAAACTTGGTTTGTAAACAGTGGTTTGGATCATGGTTGTGTCTTAAAACATATAATATCAGGTTTAATTGTGCGAACCACTATGGCACAGCTCTGTCGACTTCAAATATGCTTTTCAACCCCTATGTCGTTTTGACTGCATATATGATCACCGCCATCTTCATCACCATCATCATCACTATCATCATCATCATTATCATCACCATCATCACCACCACCATCACCATCATTACCGTCATTACCACCATCATCATCACCATCATCATCATTACCACCATCATCATCACTATAATGATCACCATCATCACCACCATCATCACCATCATCATCAGCATCATCACCATCATCATCATCATCACCATCATCATCATCATCGTCACCATCATCATCACCATCACCATCATCATCACCATCATCATCACCATCATCATCATCGTCACCATCATCATTACCACCACCATCATCATCACCATCACCACCATCCTCATCATCACCATTTTATTATACACCACTTATAGGGCATGGAACCACCACTACAACTGGTCGCCCTTACAGGAAGCCTACACCAAGTATTCACATGCTGTTGCAGCGGTGCTTGCTGTAGCCATGTGATGTGTTTGTTGTGATGTTTCCATCATCATCCACCTTATCATATAAATATGATGTGCCTGATGGAGCAGTAGAGTTAGTCTTATTCTGTCTTTGTCTCAGCAGAGACCCCCGGGAAACCAAACTGAGCCACCTCATGTGTACTTGTGTATTTAAGGGCGTCCCTTACATACCTGCACTTGCCTGCATGCACGGAAATAAACACACACATTGTAATGTTTGTGTAAGGAGAACGACTCAGAAGACGTATCTAAGAGGCTGTGGGCACTTTATCATTTGTTTCATTTAGTTTCCCCCTCCTGTCGAACATTTAAACAAATAAAGAGGGGACACCCGATGCCTGTAAACAGTAAATAAATAAATATTATACACTTAAAGGTATGTTTCAGGCGCTCGTAAGAAATAAAGAAGAAAACTAGACAACAGAAAAACAGCAGAAGTGATTGGTTTACAGGAGAATCGTACCCAGGACCTTCCCATATGTACCCACGCTTAGCTACAAAAGCGAATGACACTATCCTCCCTGCCCTCCTGATGAAGCATGGGGACAGCGCCGCAGCTGGTATCTAACAGGAAACTTGCATCAAAGCACGTGATCTGGCAATGGTATTTACTGCAGCATGTTGTTCTACGTGATAATATTGCCAGCCCTCTGTACAGCATGACATTCGTAGCCACTTACGACATACTTTAACGGTGCAGGAGACCTATTTTTCCTTGCCTCTTCAAAGATTAAAAGGAAGTACACGGCGCGTATATACTTTAAGGTACACATAGATGCATCATCACTAAAGCCAGGCCTCATTAAGTTCGCGACATGGGATAATAAGTTACACGTTCGATACTTTACCCTTTACAACTTACACAATTCATACTTCAGTTTATTCCTTCTACTTTTGCTTCTAAGAGAGGTGGGGATTTTCTTTAATGGCGTTCTATGCTTTTTGTGTAAAATGAATTATCTTGCATCATCACCTCGTGAAAGTACCAACTCTTCTCGATCCATGCTTTTGTTGATGTTTCTCGCACCCCACTTTTCTAAGAACTAGTCTGTGATGGATGTTGGTGGGTATTCATTTTTAACCGTATGCCCAGGTCGTTTCATGTCCTGTTGAGTCAAACATTCCAGAAATGATCTATGTTTGCTACGTCCAATATTTTCTCTTATTGTCTTATTTCTAACTGTAAAGATGAATGTATACCCACAGCAGATACTGCCGTAAAGGGTAGAAGTGTTAGAGACTTTATTAAAAGCAGGTCTATGCTTTTGCACATAAGGAAGGGAAACCCGAGGCCTGCAAACAGTAAATTAATATGAAACAAATATAAAGGTATGTTGGATTTGGCCTATACTGCAGGATAGAGAAACAACAGAAGTGATTGCGTCATTAATAGGCTGAACTGCCCATGGTGGACTTCCGGTGTCGTGTATTGTGGTTCGCACTGATGACCTGCCATTGAAACATCATTTTATGATGATGCGTAGATGGCAGGGAGGATAGTGTGATTCGCTTGCATGGCTAGGCGGGGTTGTCGTACGGAAGGTCCAGTGTTCAAATCCTGGGTAAGCCACTCATGTCTGTTGTTTTTCTGTTGTCTGGTGTTCTACTTCTTTATTTCCTGCGAGTGCCTGATAACATACCTTTATATTTGTTTCATATTAATTTACTATGCTTTTGCACGGCTTCCAGCCGCATGATCATCCATATTCAGTTTAGCTCACGTTCAATATCAGATGCGCACTCACTGTACAGCCCAGGTGCGCCAAGAGATGCAAAACATTCTGTGACAGTTATCTATCGGGGATCTTCAGCATAACCATATCAGTACACTTTCCTTGGTCTTGTTATTAGAAGAAAAAAGTTGGAATACATTGTGACTATATAAAGGACAAGAAAAACAAAAAGACAGAGGACGACAAAGAGCGAAGATACTGTACAGTTTGATATCATGACATGGCAAGAAGTCAATAGCAGAATTTATAAACAGTACAGGAGGTTGTGGAAAGACATGTTCACCAACGCCACCAGGTATGGTACGTGAAGCAGAAGAAGATGAAGCTTGAAACTATCGCTGCAGATGGCTCGACTGAGGTGTCCTACACCACAGCACAAACTCTTGATGAAGTAGTTTCCGCAGCAACTTTTTTTTTTTAAACACGATGAAGCTGCAAGCCTCATGATGAGGCTGCAAGCCCTATAATGAGGCTGCAAACCCCATGATGCACCCGTGTGTTACCGGGGCCCGAAAGGGGAGCAAAGAATAGTAACACTGTTCCCTTCCATGCATTTCGTAGAAAGCGACTAAGGAGGGTTGGGCATGGGGCTGGTTACCCCATCCTGTAAAGTAAATTTAAACCTCAAAAAACTTCAACAAATATGGACAAGTCAATTAAGGAAAATAAAACACAGACATCCAAGACAGGGGAAGGTCCTCTCGCAGGGAGGCGTATGATGCAACACAGAGAAAGCCGAAAGGAATCTGTGTTGCTGACTAACCTTCTTTCTTCTAGGAGAACTTCCGGATTTGGCACCTGGAATGTTCGGACATTAAACGAACAAGGGAAAGTGGCACAAGTAGCAGCAGAAATGAGGAAATATAAAATCGAGGTTCTGGAACTGTGTGAAACAAAGTGGAAGGGGGTAGACAAGAAGAAACTCATCACAGGTGAATAGGTGCTGTCCTCGGGACATGAAGACGAAAGTTCACACCACAGTGAAGGGGTAGCTCTTATGTTATCTAATGAAGCACAGAAAGCACTCATTGAATGGGAAGCCGTTGGGTCCAGAATAATAACAGCTTCTTTTAAAACAGCTAAAAAGAAAATAAATGTAAATGTCATCCAATGTTATGCACCAACTAACGACAAAGAAGAGTCAATGAAAGAAGCATTTTATACTAGACTAAAAGAAATTATTGTGACGTATGAAAATCGGACCTCTCTTTCTTTAATCCTTCAGTCCCCCTTTTCTCTCTTACAACTAAACAACTCGAGTCATTCCCACGATTGCTGGTTTGGTATGCCATAAGTTATCTGGACATCCGCCCTTTTGTTGTCTTCTCTCGAGGGCGATTAAAATAAAACTATTTCGGTATCTCTTACTGACATTCCCACAGAGAGGCAGACCACCAGAGATCAGGTTGCGATGTCAAGCCGAGGTTTGAAACCTCTGTTTAACACCTGATAATAGAATGGACGAAGATTTCGCAGGTGCGTTTGCCAGTCATGGGAACATGGGCCGATTCAGTATATTAACACAGTTTTAGAAAACTCTTTATCAGTCTGGCCCCAGGAATTGGTGATATCTTCTAGCGCGAATCTTGGAGTTTTATATAAAGATAATTCTTTTTAGATTCACGGAGAGTGTCATTTTCCTAGTGTGGCGGTAATCATATATATATATTAGAATTTTGAGTGCCTTAACGTGTTAATGTTTTCACTGGGATTTCTGTGTTTATTAAATAAGCATATTAAATAGTTCCAGCTGTAATAAGTAAATTTAATTTCTTGCTATTCCCCCAGTAAGAGACGCTTTAAATTAATTAATATACGCTAGGCGACTGATAATTAGAGATAAATATACTTTTATTCATCATACGTAATTTTGTGAATTACTAAAGTTTTGTGGGTTTTAAATATAATTTAATACCGGAGTGATCTAGAGGTCTTACCTAACAAGTGTAGAATATAATAATGATATCATTGTTAAAATGTTTGTTTTTTTCTACATCTAGGGGATCAACCTTGCGATCTAGCGGTCTGAATAGCTCCAGAAACATTCTTAAAATATTATTGGGTCCTAGATTTGGACCTGTGCGGTTCTCTTGTGGTTTTCTTACAGAGAGAAAGTCGCCACATATAAACATTTTAAAGAATATAAAAATCAGAACTGGACAAGAAATTACCCAGATTGTTCACAGCAAATCTGATCCGCCTGTGGTGGCCAAATATCTATATATAAACATTGTTTCCAGAATATTGACTATCGTAGTTTTTTTCTTTTCTCAAGTGGATTTATCCAGAAAAAAAGAATACTTGGGTCCATAACCGGCACCCAAACCCCAGAGTGAGAGATAAAAAACAGATAGGAGATCCTTTGCTTATCCTTATTGGTTTTCTAACAGTGTACCCACCAGACATTTTCCTTAAATATCGGACATCTGTGTGCTGCCCATGGTGAACATTTTGATCGCAATTTATATTTACCTGCACTACCTGACGTGAACTTTTTGACACATAATATTAGCATTATTTAAGCGGACGTTCCCCATTAGGAAAAATTAATCATTCTTGGAGGAACTGGGGTCCCTTGGATAGCACCACCCTGAAATATGTCAAAGATACACAGATGTGTTAAAGAGTAGTAGGTAAGTGTGATTGCTGATTGCTTGTGGCCACAGACTGACAGACTGTAAGAAAGAGAAAATGAATATTTCATATTTTGTATAATCATTATACTCACTTCAGTCTTTTCGGGTTCGCAAATACTGTTATATCATTTTCTTGTCTTCTTTGTTTCAGGATAGATTAACTAGAGACTTGGTTCTTTTACTTTATCGTCTATCCCTATATATATATTATTATTAACTGTAATCTTTTGGGTTAATTACCTCTGTCAGGATCTACTTTGGGATTCCTTTGCAACAGAGGAGAGCCTATTGGGTTAATACATTTTCTTGCATTTTTTTATGTCTGTAAACTATACCTTCTGATAGATAATATTGTTGTATGTGATTTCTTTAAGATAATAAACATAATAAACCTAAGTTATCGTGTTGGTCAAACCCCTGCCCATTATATGTTATCCATAGCTTGGTTCACGTCTGTACGTATTATGTCACAGAATTGTGTATATGTAAGTGAAGTGTAACTGATATATATGTACCAGGAGAGAAAGTAAGTCTAGTTAAATATTGTCGTGAGATAGGCTGGGATTAGAGCAATTACTCAATCCAGAGACTGTCCTTTCTCTTACACTCTCACCCCCTTGTGAAAAAAAGCTATTTCTTACCCCTTATTCTCACATAGTTTACCATTATCACCTCTGCTCAGACGGGACCTTAAACATCTTCAACCTATCTCAATAAAATCTACGACATAAATGGTTGGCTCGTCGCGGGATTAAGATCCAAGTTTGAGTCTAGATAAATGTCTAAAGTCTGATACTGAATCAGATTTTTCATCTAGATAGAGTGTGTTGTGAGTTTGTCTTGTGATTTAAGGAATAAATAATTACCCCCTAGACAACGCTCTTAGTTACTGGGTGTTTGACCATACACACATATAGGATTTGTTTCTTTCCACAGCAATAGTTACGGGAAACTTGTTTTGATAATAATCTTTGTTGAATACAGTATATGATATTTGGTAATTTTGTAACAGACCGCTATTTCGCGTGATTGTTTATCAATCACTAGGGTTTTTTTTTTTTTTTTGAAGCAGCAGAGTTGAGCTAAGCAAAGGACGGCTTGTTCTGACTTTTTAGTCAAGTTAATAACGTCCCTTCTCTTAACTGACTTCAGTGGGCGAGTTTTGGGGTGGAGTTTAATTTTTTTAAGGAAATTTTTTTTTCTCCTTAAATTGTTTTTTTTTAAATAAAAATATTTTTCTCCACCGTTAGTAATAGTAGTTTTTTCCAGGTTATCTGATCTACCACTTTTGGATTAAGTCGTCTGTATTAGGAGCCTAAGTGCCAGAGATAACAGCGATAGATTAGTAAACTGATAACAGGAGGAGGTATCTCAGGGTAAAGAATAACATCTTTGTTGGTTTTTCTCGTAAGCGGCTAAGGATATAGTTTTTCTCCTTCTTTCCTTCTTTTTTCCTCGGGTGAGTGGCATTCAGTTCTCTAACATGGCTGAGCGTGTAAAACTTAGGACTATGCTGAGAGAGGAAGCAAGGGAGACAGGATTGCAAGGAGAGGAAGTGACCGCGTTCGTCAACACAGAACTTGACCGATATGACGCGGAGCAGAAAGTAGCAGAAGCTAGAGAGAAGGAAGATAAAGCGGATAGGAAAGAAGCGGAAGAGCGTCAATCTCTATTAGAGCAGAAGAAAATTGAGGCAGAGATGGAAGCTCGCAGGGCAAACGAAAGAGAGAAGGAGAGACAATACGAGGAACGAGAGAAGGAGAGACAGCACGAGTTGGCGCTTAAGGCTCTAGAAGTCCAAAGTCGCGGGGCTGCCTCTACTTCCAGCAATGGAGAGCCGTCATCTCCCCATTCATCGTTAACTGATCACTCCAGCACTCATTCTCCCCAACTCACAGCTATGTCTTTCGCCCTGGAACCCTTCCCAAGCCCCAATGAGAAAATTGACTCGTTTCTAGAAAAATTTGAGAGAATGGCAAATCTGTATAGGTTAGAGAGTTCCCGGTGGTGCCTAAAGCTTTCACAGGCTTTGAAAGGTAGTGCTTATGAAGTCTACATGAAACTGGGAAGCAGTCAAGACAACTACGACATGCTAAAGAAGGCTTTACTGGAGCGTTTCGAAATGAACGCTCGCAAGTTTCTGCAAATGTTCAGAAACAGCAGAAAGGAGAGCACTGAAACATTTCAGCAGTTTTCTTCACGGCTGAAGGGATATTTGACAAAGTGCATGGAGCTTTCCGAGCTCCCTCTCACCTACGAAGGTCTTGAGGAGTTCGTTCTTATAGAACAAATAAAAACCACTTTGTCAAGTGAAACCCGTAGATTCCTGGCTGAACAAGGCGCAGTCAAGTTAGATGACATTCTCAGTAAGTCTGAACGGTACATAAATGCTATGGCCGAGCTTCCCAGCACCAAACGCAAACCGACAGATGAGCCTGCTCGAAAAAAATAATCTAGAGCAGTCTTCCCATTCTTCCCATCACCATAACCAACGAGAAGCCGTACCCCAACATCCTCCACAGGAAAAATCGAAATTCTTCAAAACCAGATATCCCACCCACAACAATCCTGATCAACCCCACCGTCCTACGTGGCAGCGCGGCCAGAAAGGACAGGGTGACAAAGGGAAAACCCCTGCGCACGGGACATCTGATCAGGGCAAGCACACCGGGCCAAATCGCATCGGATGCTTGCAAACAGCCTCGCAAGGAAGAATCAATGTCAGTGATTCTCAACCTGAGGGGGAGAGGCCCTCAACGCGAGGAACTGTTATTTTGAACGGGACTTCAACATCTTGTCTTTTTGACACGGGTTTATCCTTTGACTGTATAGTCGCAAGGCACCTGGTCAAACCCGGTCAAGAGACAGAAGACACCGTCAAACTTAGTGGAGTTTTCAAGAGTGATGCACCCAGGACGCTTCCTATCGCACTGGTAGAAATACACTCTGATTTTGTCAGAGGTGTTATTAAAGCGGCCATTATGGATGATCCTATCTACCCAGTTATACTTGGATGTAGATACGTGTTTATTGGGAGACCGAAAGAGCCGATTGTGGCAGCAGTAACCACAAGAGGGCAAGCCCAGAAGGAACGGGAGCCTGCGCCAAATTTGTTACCTATGGAACTAAAAGAGGCGCAACAAAAGGACCCTACCTTGGAGCCCTGCTTTAGGAAACTGCCCATGGCTAAGGACCCCAGACACAACGGAGACATCTTCTCTAAGGATGGTGTACTGTATCGCAGAACGGGCAAACCTGATCAAGGGCATAACCAGCTCCTAGTACCGAAACAGTACAGAAACCAAATCTTAGAAATGGGGCACTCTCTTCCCTTTAGCGGACATATGGGACAAAACGCCACTATTCAGCGAATACAGACTCACTACTGGTGGCCAGGAATGAACTCTGATATTATCAGGTACGTGAAATCCTGCGCCCAGTGCCAACGTGTGGCACCCAAGCATTGGACACCCCCGGTTCCCATGGGTGAAATGCCAGTAGTGGGGACTCCATTTGAACGGGTTGCTGTCGACATTGTAGGACCCTTAGAAAGGACTAAAAGAAGGCACAGGTTTATCCTGACCTTAGTCGACACATGCACTTTGTGGGCCGAAGCTATGACGCTAACATGCACGGATACCAAGCATGTCGCAGAAGCCCTCGTGCAAATCTTTACACGGTTGGGATTCCCTCAACAAGTTTTGACGGATAACGGATCCCAATTCCGTAGTCTGTTAATGGATGAGATCTTTAAGATCTTGAGGGCCAAACACATCCACACAAGCCCCTACCATCCGGCCGGAAATGGGCTCGTGGAGCGCTTTAACGGCAGCCTCACCATGATGTTACGTAAGCTGGGACAAGAGAAACTTGAAGATTGGGACCTTTTCATTCCTGCAGCCTTATTCGCCTACAGGGAGGTTCCCCAGGCATCTACAGGATTTCCACCAGCTACACTTTTATTCGGCAGACCTATTAAGGGGCCGCTAGAAGCCTTACTTCGGTCCCTGACAGACCATAAGGCTGACGAGACAGTCGTCTCAGCAAGCAAATATGTATCAGAGCTCAAGGAAAGGTTACAACTAGGATGGGACCTAGCAACAACCAACCTTAAGAAAGCACGCGCAAAGCACGCTCAACGATACAATAAAGCAGCGAAAGAGAGAGAACTCCAACCAGGGGAGAAAGTTTTGTTGCTACTTCCAACCGGAAACAACAAACTTCGCATCGGATGGCAAGGGCCGTTTACCGTCCTTAAAAAGATCTCCCGCACTAACTACAAGATCTCTATTAAAGGAAAGGAGAAGGTCTACCATGTAAATCTGCTAAAGAAATACTTGGAAAGACCGGTGCCGTCCTCCGAACATCTCCTGGCGGTCGCCATAGCGACGGAAAATGAGGAAGATGACGATAGTTGCATGGAGTATCCATTGGAACAAACGGAATCTTTCAAAGATGTCAAATTCGGCGAAAATCTCTCGGAAGCATAACAGACAGAAACCAGGCGCCTACTGAAACAAGTACACTGCAGTCTTAACGGATGTACCTGGTCGAACAAAATTCTCATAGAATTCGATATGAAACTGACCAACTGAGACCCCCTGTTCGAACCAGAGTTTACCCCACGCATCAAAAAATGATGTTTCAATGGCAGGTCAATAGTGCGAACCACAATACACGACACCAGAAGTCCTCCATGGGCAAGTTCAGCCTATTAATGACGCAATCACTTCTGTTGTATTTCTATCAAGCAGTATAGGCCGAATCCAACAAGACCCTTAGGACCTTAATACTGTGTCCAGTAAATGATAGTAGACTAGAACAGTGAGAACAGGATAGTGGGTAGGTTTGGTATTGTACAAACATTTATTACAAAATAAGGGAGGGAAACCTGAGGCCTGTAAACAGTAAATTAATTATGGAAACAAATATAAAGGTATGTTATCAGGCACTCGCAGGAAATAAAAGAAGTAGAAACACCAGACAACAGAAAAACAACAGACATGAGTGGCTTACCCAGGATTTGAACACTGGACCTTCCGTGCGACAACCCCGCCTAGCCATGCAAGCGAATCACACTATCCGCTCTGCCATCTACGCATCATCAAAAAATGATGTTTCAATGGCAGGTCAATAGTGCGAACCACAATACACGACACCAGAAGTCCTCCATGGGCAGTTCAGCCTATTAATGACGCAATCACTTCTGTTGTATTTCTATCAAGCAGTATAGGCCGAATCCAACAAGACCCTTAGGACCTTAATACTGTGTCCAGTAAATGATAGTAGACTAGAACAGTGAGAACAGGATAGTGGGTAGGTTTGGTATTGTACAAAAACATTTATTACAAATAAGGGAGGGAAACCTGAGGCCTGTAAACAGTAAATTAATATGAAATGAACAAATATAAAGGTATGTTATCAGGCACTCGCAGGAAATAAAGAAGTAGAACACCAGACAACAGAAAAACAACAGACATGAGTGGCTTACCCAGGATTTGAACACTGGACCTTCCGTGCGACAACCCCGCCTAGCCATGCAAGCGAATCACACTATCCGCTCTGCCATCTACGCATCATCAAAAAATGATGTTTCAATGGCAGGTCAATAGTGCGAACCACAATACACGACACCAGAAGTCCTCCATGGGCAGTTCAGCCTATTAATGACGCAATCACTTCTGTTGTATTTCTATCAAGCAGTATAGGCCGAATCCAACAAGACCCTTAGGACCTTAATACTGTGTCCAGTAAATGATAGTAGACTAGAACAGTGAGAACAGGATAGTGGGTAGGTTTGGTATTGTACAAACATTTATTACAAATAAGGGAGGGAAACCTGAGGCCTGTAAACAGTAAATTAATATGAAACAAATATAAAGGTATGTTATCAGGCAATCGCAGGAAATAAAGAAGTAGAACACCAGACAACAGAAAAACAACAGACATGAGTGGCTTACCCAGGATTTGAACACTGGACCTTCCGTGCGACAACCCGCCTAGCCATGCAAGCGAATCACACTATCCGCTCTGCCATCTACGCATCATCAAAAAATGATGTTTCAATGGCAGGTCAATAGTGCGAACCACAATACACGACACCAGAAGTCCTCCATGGGCAGTTCAGCCTATTAATGACGCAATCACTTCTGTTGTATTTCTATCAAGCAGTATAGGCCGAATCCAACAAGACCCTTAGGACCTTAATACTGTGTCCAGTAAATGATAGTAGACTAGAACAGTGAGAACAGGATAGTGGGTAGGTTTGGTATTGTACAAACATTTATTACAAATAAGGGAGGGAAACCTGAGGCCTGTAAACAGTAAATTAATATGAAACAAATATAAAGGTTGTTATCAGGCACTCGCAGGAAATAAAGAAGTAGAACACCAGACAACAGAAAAACAACAGACATGAGTGGCTTACCCAGGATTTGAACACTGGACCTTCCGTGCGACAACCCCGCCTAGCCATGCAAGCGAATCACACTATCCGCTCTGCCATCTACGCATCATCAAAAAATGATGTTTCAATGGCAGGTCAATAGTGCGAACCACAATACACGACACCAGAAGTCCTCCATGGGCAGTTCAGCCTATTAATGACGCAATCACTTCTGTTGTATTTCTATCAAGCAGTATAGGCCGAATCCAACAAGACCCTTAGGACCTTAATACTGTGTCCAGTAAATGATAGTAGACTAGAACAGTGAGAACAGGATAGTGGGTAGGTTTGGTATTGTACAAACATTTATTACAAATAAGGGAGGGAAACCTGAGGCCTGTAAACAGTAAATTAATATGAAACAAATATAAAGGTATGTTATCAGGCACTCGCAGGAAATAAAGAAGTAGAACACCAGACAACAGAAAAACAACAGACATGAGTGGCTTACCCAGGATTTGAACACTGGACCTTCCGTGCGACAACCCCGCCTAGCCATGCAAGCGAATCACACACTATCCGCTCTGCCATCTACGCATCATCAAAAAATGATGTTTCAATGGCAGGTCAATAGTGCGAACCACAATACACGACACCAGAAGTCCTCCATGGGCAGTTCAGCCTATTAATGACGCAATCACTTCTGTTGTATTTCTATCAAGCAGTATAGGCCGAATCCAACAAGACCCTTAGGACCTTAATACTGTGTCCAGTAAATGATAGTAGACTAGAACAGTGAGAACAGGATAGTGGGTAGGTTTGGTATTGTACAAACATTTATTACAAATAAGGGAGGGAAACCTGAGGCCTGTAAACAGTAAATTAATATGAAACAAATATAAAAGGTATGTTATCAGGCACTCGCAGGAAATAAAGAAGTAGAACACCAGACAACAGAAAAACAACAGACATGAGTGGCTTACCCAGGATTTGAACACTGGACCTTCCGTGCGACAACCCCGCCTAGCCATGCAAGCGAATCACACTATCCGCTCTGCCATCTACGCATCATCAAAAAATGATGTTTCAATGGCAGGTCAATAGTGCGAACCACAATACACGACACCAGAAGTCCTCCATGGGCAGTTCAGCCTATTAATGACGCAATCACTTCTGTTGTATTTCTATCAAGCAGTATAGGCCGAATCCAACAAGACCCTTAGGACCTTAATACTGTGTCCAGTAAATGATAGTAGACTAGAACAGTGAGAACAGGATAGTGGGTAGGTTTGGTATTGTACAAACATTTATTACAAATAAGGGAGGGAAACCTGAGGCCTGTAAACAGTAAATTAATATGAAACAAATATAAAGGTATGTTATCAGGCACTCGCAGGAAATAAAGAAGTAGAACACCAGACAACAGAAAAACAACAGACATGAGTGTGGCTTACCCAGGATTTGAACACTGGACCTTCCGTGCGACAACCCCGCCTAGCCATGCAAGCGAATCACACTATCCGCTCTGCCATCTACGCATCATCAAAAAATGATGTTTCAATGGCAGGTCAATAGTGCGAACCACAATACACGACACCAGAAGTCCTCCATGGGCAGTTCAGCCTATTAATGACGCAATCACTTCTGTTGTATTTCTATCAAGCAGTATAGGCCGAATCCAACAAGACCCTTAGGACCTTAATACTGTGTCCAGTAAATGATAGTAGACTAGAACAGTGAGAACAGGATAGTGGGTAGGTTTGGTATTGTACAAACATTTATTACAAATAAGGGAGGGAAACCTGAGGCCTGTAAACAGTAAATTAATATGAAACAAATATAAAGGTATGTTATCAGGCACTCGCAGGAAATAAAGAAGTAGAACACCAGACAACAGAAAAAACAACAGACATGAGTGGCTTACCCAGGATTTGAACACTGGACCTTCCGTGCGACAACCCCGCCTAGCCATGCAAATCCGCTCTGCCATCTACGCATCATCAAAAAATGATGTTTCAATGGCAGGTCAATAGTGCGAACCACAATACACGACACCAGAAGTCCTCCATGGGCAGTTCAGCCTATTAATGACGCAATCACTTCTGTTGTATTTCTATCAAGCAGTATAGGCCGAATCCAACAAGACCCTTAGGACCTTAATACTGTGTCCAGTAAATGATAGTAGACTAGAACAGTGAGAACAGGATAGTGGGTAGGTTTGGTATTGTACAAACATTTATTACAAATAAGGGAGGGAAACCTGAGGCCTGTAAACAGTAAATTAATATGAAACAAATATAAAGGTATGTTATCAGGCACTCGCAGGAAATAAAGAAGTAGAACACCAGACAACAGAAAAACAACAGACATGAGTGGCTTACCCAGGATTTGAACACTGGACCTTCCGTGCGACAACCCGCCTAGCCATGCAAGCGAATCACACTATCCGCTCTGCCATCTACGCATCATCAAAAAATGATGTTTCAATGGCAGGTCAATAGTGCGAACCACAATACACGACACCAGAAGTCCTCCATGGGCAGTTCAGCCTATTAATGACGCAATCACTTCTGTTGTATTTCTATCAAGCAGTATAGGCCGAATCCAACAAGACCCTTAGGACCTTAATACTGTGTCCAGTAAATGATAGTAGACTAGAACAGTGAGAACAGGATAGTGGGTAGGTTTGGTATTGTACAAACATTTATTAAAATAAGGGAGGGAAACCCGAGGCCTGTAAACAGTAAATTAATATGAAACAAATATAAAGGTATGTTATCAGGCACTCGCAGGAAATAAAGAAGTAGAACACCAGACAACAGAAAAACAACAGACATGAGTGGCTTACCCAGGATTTGAACACTGGACCTTCCGTGCGACAACCCCGCCTAGCCATGCAAGCGAATCACACTATCCGCTCTGCCATCTACGCATCATCAAAAAATGATGTTTCAATGGCAGGTCAATAGTGCGAACCACAATACACGACACCAGAAGTCCTCCATGGGCAGTTCAGCCTATTAATGACGCAATCACTTCTGTTGTATTTCTATCAAGCAGTATAGGCCGAATCCAACAAGACCCTTAGGACCTTAATACTGTGTCCAGTAAATGATAGTAGACTAGAACAGTGAGAACAGGATGGTGGGTAGGTTTGGTATTGTACAAACATTTATTACAAATAAGGGAGGGAAACCTGAGGCCTGTAAACAGTAAATTAATATGAAAGTAATATGAAACAAATATAAAGGTATGTTATCAGGCACTCGCAGGAAATAAAGAAGTAGAACACCAGACAACAGAAAAACAACAGACATGAGTGGCTTACCCAGGATTTGAACACTGGACCTTCCGTGCGACTAAAAAACCACCCCCCCCGCCCTTGCCCATGCAAGCGAATCACACTATCCGCTCTGCCATCTACGCATCATCAAAAAATGATGTTTTAATGGCAGGTCAATAGTGCGAACCACAATACACGACACCAGAAGTCCTCCATGGGCAGTTCAGCCTATTAATGACGCAATCACTTCTGTTGTATTTCTATCAAGCAGTATAGCCCGAATCCAACAAGACCCTTAGGACCTTAATACTGTGTCCAGTAAATGATAGTAGACTAGAACAGTGAGAACAGGATAGTGGGTAGGTTTGGTATTGTACAAACATTTATTACAAATAAGGGAGGGAAACCTGAGGCCTGTAAACAGTAAATTAATATGAAACAAATATAAAGGTCATGTTATCAGGCACTCGCAGGAAATAAAGAAGTAGAACACCAGACAACAGAAAAACAACAGACATGAGTGGCTTACCCAGGATTTGAACACTGGACCTTCCGTGCGACAACCCCGCCTAGCCATGCAAGCGAATCACACTATCCGCTCTGCATCTACGCATCATCAAAAAATGATGTTTCAATGGCAGGTCAATAGTGCGAACCACAATACACGACACCAGAAGTCCTCCTGGGCAGTTCAGCCTATTAATGACGCAATCACTTCTGTTGTATTTCTATCAAGCAGTATAGGCCGAATCCAACAAGACCCTTAGGACCTTAATACTGTGTCCAGTAAATGATAGTAGACCTAGAACAGTGAGAACAGGATAGTGGGTAGGTTTGGTATTGTACAAACATTTATTACAAATAAGGGAGGGAAACCTGAGGCTGTAAACAGTAAATAATTAATATGAAAACAAAATATAAAGGTATGTTATCAGGCACTCGCAGGAAATAAAGAAGTAGAACACCAGACAACAGAAAAAAACAACAGACATGAGTGGCTTACCCAGGATTTGAACACTGGACCTTCCGTGCGACAACCCCGCCTAGCCATGCAAGCGAATCACACTACCCGCTCTGCCATCTACGCATCATCAAAAAATGATGTTTCAATGGCAGGTCAATAGTGCGAACCACAATACACGACACCAGAAGTCCTCCATGGGCAGTTCAGCCTATTAATGACGCAATCACTTCTGTTGTATTTCTATCAAGCAGTAGTATAGGCCGAATCAACAAGACCCTTAGGACCTTAATACTGTGTCCAGTAAATGATAGTAGACTAGAACAGTGAGAACAGGATAGTGGGTAGGTTTGGTAATTGTACAAAACATTTATTACAAATAAGGGAGGGAAACCTGAGGCCTGTAAACAGTAAATTAATATGAAACAAATATAAAGGTATGTTATCAGGCACTCGCAGGAAATAAAGAAGTAGAACACCAGACAACAGAAAAACAACAGACATGAGTGGCTTACCCAGGATTTGAACACTGGACCTTCCGTGCGACAACCCCGCCTAGCCATGCAAGCGAATCACACTATCCGCTATGCCATCTACGCATCATCAAAAAATGATGTTTCAATGGCAGGTCAATAGTGCGAACCACAATACACGACACCAGAAGTCCTCCATGGGCAGTTCAGCCTATTAATGACGCAATCACTTCTGTTGTATTTCTATCAAGCAGTATAGGCCGAATCCAACAAGACCCTTAGGACCTTAATACTGTGTCCAGTAAATGATAGTAGACTAGAACAGTGAGAACAGGATAGTGGGTAGGTTTGGTATTGTACAATACATTTATTACAAATAAGGGAGGGAAACCTGAGGCCTGTAAACAGTAAATTAATATGAAACAAATATAAAGGTATGTTATCAGGCACTCGCAGGAAATAAAGAAGTAGAACACCAGACAACAGAAAAACAACAGACATGAGTGGCTTTACCAGGATTTGAACACTGGACCTTCCGTGCGGACAACCCGCCTAGCCATGCAAGCGAATCACCACTATCCGCTCTGCCATCTACGCATCATCAAAAAATGATGTTTCAATGGCAGGTCAATAGTGCGAACCACAATACACGACACCAGAAGTCCTCCATGGGCAGTTCAGCTATTAATGACGCATATCACTTCTGTTGTATTTCTATCAAGCAGTATAGGCCGAATCCAACAAGACCCTTAGGACCTTAATACTGTGTCCAGTAAATGATAGTAGACTAGAACAGTGAGAACAGGATAGTGGGTAGGTTTGGTATTGTACAAACATTTATTACAAATAAGTCTACTATCATTTACTGGACACAGTATTAAGGTCCTAAGGGTCTTGTTGGATTCGGCCTATACTGCTTGATAGAAATACAACAGAAGTGATTGCGTCATTAATAGGCTGAACTGCCCATGGAGGACTTCTGGTGTCGTGTATTGTGGTTCGCACTATTGACCTGCCATTGAAACATCATTTTTTGATGATGCGTAGATGGCAGAGCGGATAGTGTGATTCGCTTGCATGGCTAGGCGGGGGGTTGTCGCACAGAAGGTCCAGTGTTCAAATCCTGGGTAAGCCACTCATGTCTGTTGTTTTTCTGTTGTCTGGTGTTCTACTTCTTTATTTCCTGCGAGTGCCTGATAACATACCTTTATATTTGTTTCATATTAATTTACTGTTTACAGGCCTCAGGTTCCCCTCCCTTATTTGTAATAAATGTTTGTACAATACCAAACCTACCCACTATCCTGTTCTCACTGTTCTAGTCTACTATCATTTACTGGACACAGTATTAAGGTCCTAAGGGTCTTGTTGGATTCGGCCTATACTGCTTGATAGAAATACAACAGAAGTGATTGTGTCATTAATAGGCTGAACTGCCCATGGAGGACTTCTGGTGTCGTGTATTGTGGTTCGCACTATTGACCTGCCATTGAAACATCATTTTTTGATGATGCGTAGATGGCAGAGCGGATAGTGTGATTCGCTTGCATGGCTAGGCGGGGTTTGTCGCACGGAAGGTCCAGTGTTCAAATCCTGGGTAAGCCACTCATGTCTGTTGTTTTTCTGTTGTCTGGTGTTCTACTTCTTTATTTCCTGCGAGTGCCTGATAACATACCTTTATATTTGTTTCATATTAATTTACTGTTTACAGGCCTCAGGTTTCCCTCCCTTATTTGTAATAAATGTTACTACCAAATACCAGTCAGGGAGGAAGTTAAGCCTTTGTTAGCTTTTAGCACCAGTGAAGGACACTACACTTTCAACGTAATGCCGTTCGGATTGCACAACGCACCAGGAGTCTTCACCAGAATGATGAGGAAGCTTTTAGAACCCTTGCAAAGTCCCCATATCCATAATTTCATGGATGACATATTAATTGCATCGGAAAACTATGATGAACATATTGCTACGGTTGCTATGCTCTTCAGATGACTACAGGAAACTGGTCTCACAGCCAGACCTAGCAAATGTCTTATCGGATTTCAAAAGCTAGACTTCCTGGGACATACCATTTCTCAAGGCTGCATGTAGCCAGTTACCAAGAACATTGAGAAAATAGTTGCAGCAAAAAGACCCCGAACGAAGAAAGACACCCGTTCTTGTCTATCACTGTGTGCTTACTATCAGAAATTTATCAAGAATTTCAACGGGCTAACGGCACCCCTTACTGACGTTACAAAAAAAGGGCGCCCGGACAAGGTTATTTGGGATTCGAAGTGCGAACAAGCTTACGTCACGTTAAAAGGTCAATTGTCTGAATACCCCATTTTGAGACTACCTGACCTCAAGAAACCTTTTATATTGCGAGTCGACGCTTCGGGTCAGGGCATCGGGTCAACCCTGCTCCAAGCAGATGACACCGATCCGAATCTGTTATTTCCAGTTGCGTATGGCAGTCGTAAACTGAATGCTGCAGAACGTAACTATTCCACCGTTGAAAGAGAGTGTCTAGCACTTGTTCGTGGCATAAGGAAATACCATGAATATCTTTACGGAGTAACATTCACGGTGCAAACAGACCACGCTCCTTTAGCTTTTCTTGGAGCGAATAAGGAATTCAACGCGAGGATCATGCGCTGGGCCTTGCTACTAAGCGTGTACTCTTTCAAAGTGGAATACATTCCGGGAAAACAGAATGTGGGAGCAGATTTTATGAGTAGAAATTGGAGCACGGAAGAGGAGGTGGAAAGCGAAAACAACAATCACCTGCAAGTTACTGATCAAGAGAGCTCCATTGTCATAAATGAAACATGAAACGGTTTCATGTCTTCAAGAGGGGACGACTGTGACGTATGAAAATCGGACCTCTCTTTCTTTAATCCTTCAGTCCCCCTTTTCTCTCTTACAACTAAACAACTCGAGTCATTCCCACGATTGCTGGTTTGGTATGCCATAAGTTATCTGGACATCCGCCCTTTTGTTGTCTTCTCTCGAGGGCGATTAAAATAAAACTATTTCGGTATCTCTTACTGACATTCCCACAGAGAGGCAGACCACCAGAGATCAGGTTGCGATGTCAAGCCGAGGTTTGAAACCTCTGTTTAACACCTGATAATAGAATGGAAAAAGATTTCGCAGGTGCGTTTGCCAGTCATGGGAACATGGGCCGATTCAGTATATTAACACAGTTTTAGAAAACTCTTTATCAGTCTGGCCCCAGGAATTGGTGATATCTTCTAGCGCGAATCTTGGAGTTTTATATAAAGATAATTCTTTTTAGATTCACGGAGAGTGTCATTTTCCTAGTGTGGCGGTAATCATATATATATTAGAATTTTGAGTGCCTTAACGTGTTAATGTTTTCACTGGGATTTCTGTGTTTATTAAATAAGCATATTAAATAGTTCCAGTTGTAATAAGTAAATTTAATTTCTTGCTATTCCCCCAGTAAGAGACGCTTTAAATTAATTAATATACGCTAGGCGACTGATAATTAGAGATAAATATACTTTTATTCATCATACGTAATTTTGTGAATTACTAAAGTTTTGTGGGTTTTAAATATAATTTAATACCGGAGTGATCTAGAGGTCTTACCTAACGAGTGTAGAATATAATAATGATATCATTGTTAAAATGTTTGTTTTTTTCTACATCTAGGCGATCAACCCTGCGATCTAGCGGTCTGAATAGCTCCAGAAACATTCTTAAAATATTATTGGGTCCTAGATTTGGACCTGTGCGGTTCTCTTGTGGTTTTCTTACAGAGAGAAAGTCGCCACATATAAACATTTTAAAGAATATAAAAATCAGAACTGGACAAGAAATTACCCAGATTGTTCACAGCAAATCTGATCCGCCTGTGGTGGCCAAATATCTATATATAAACATTGTTTCCAGAATATTGACTATCGTAGTTTTTTTCTTTTCTCAAGTGGATTTATCCAGAAAAAAAGAATACTTGGGTCCATAACCGGCACCCAAACCCCAGAGTGAGAGATAAAAACAGATAGGAGATCCTTTGCTTATCCATATTGGTTTTCTAACAGTGTACCCACCAGACATTTTCCTTAAATATCGGACATCTGTGTGCTGCCCATGGTGAACATTTTGATCGCAATTTATATTTACCTGCACTACCTGACGTGAACTTTTTGACACATAATATTAGCATTATTTAAGCGGACGTTCCCCATTAGGAAAAATTAATCATTCTTGGAGGAACTGGGGTCCCTTGGATAGCACCACCCTGAAATATGTCAAAGATACACAGATGTGTTAAAGAGTAGTAGGTAAGTGTGATTGCTGATTGCTTGTGGCCACAGACTGACAGACTGTAAGAAAGAGAAAATGAATATTTCATGTTTTGTATAATCATTATACTCACTTCAGTCTTTTCGGGTTCGCAAATACTGTTATATCATTTTCTTGTCTTCTTTGTTTCAGGATAGATTAACTAGAGACTTGGTTCTTTTACTTTATCGTCTATCCCTATATATATTATTATTAACTGTAATCTTTTGGGTTAATTACCTCTGTCAGGATCTACTTTGGGATTCCTTTGCAACAGAGGAGAGCCTATTGGGTTAATACATTTTCTTGCATTTTTTATGTCTGTAAACTATACCTTCTGATAGATAATATTGTTGTATGTGATTTCTTTAAGATAATAAACATAATAAACCTAAGTTATCGTGTTGGTCAAACCCCTGCCCATTATATGTTATCCATAGCTTGGTTCACGTCTGTACGTATTATGTTACAGAATTGTGTATATGTAAGTGAAGTGTAACTGATATATATGTACCAGGAGAGAAAGTAAGTCTAGTTAAATATTGTCGTGAGATAGGCTGGGATTAGAGCAATTACTCAATCCAGAGACTGTCCTTTCTCTTACACTCTCACCCCCTTGGGAAAAATAAAGCTATTTCTTACCCCTTATTCTCACATAGTTTACCATTTTCACCTCTGCTCAGACGGGACCTTAAACATCTTCAACCTATCTCAATAAAATCTACGACAATTATGGAAAAGGTAAAAAGAAGAGACATCACAATTTTGATGGGTGACATGAATGCAAAGATAAGTACAGTCAACACCGGATTTGAAGAAGTCATGGGAAAACATGGGCTATGAATAATGAAAGAAAATGGGGAACTGTTCTCATACTTCTGTGCTTCAAATCAGCTGGCTATAGGAGGAAGCATGTTTCTACACAAGAAATTACACAAGGCAACATGGATATCACCAGACCATAGAACAGAAAATCAGATTGACCATATATGCATAAACAAGAAATTTAGATCATCATTGGAGGATGTAAAGGTATTTAAAGGAGCAGATGTGGCATCAGATCACCACCTTCTGATAGCCAAAGTAAAAATGAAACTCAAGAGATATGCAACAATGCAAAATTATAGACAACAATTTAATGTAGGACATCTAAGAAATGAAGAAACAAGAGACAAATTTGCGTTCACAATATCCAACAAATTCCAAGTGCTCCAACAGCTGGAAGATGTAGAGAATACAGAAGACTATTGGCAGCAAAGCAAAACCTGTATGGAAAGAGACATGTGAAGAAATACTAGGGAAAAAAGAACGACAACATAAAGCATGGATAACAACATAAACCATCAATAAGATAAAAGACAGAAAAAACAAGAAAGCAGATTTAAACACAAGCAAAACCAGAAGTTCCAAAGCCAAGGCTCAAGAGAATAATGCTACTATCAGTGCCAGGAAAAGTATTAAACAGGATTATCCTTGAAAGATTAAAAGAGTCCATAGACAAGAAACTGAGAGATGAACAAGCAGGTTTTCGACAAAACAGATCATGTACAGACCAGATAGCCACTTTGAGAATATTAGTTGAACAAAGTCTGGAATGGAATTCACCACTATACATCGAATTTGTGGACTACGAAAAGGCATTTGACAGTGTAGACAAAGAATCACTTTGGAAATTGATGAGGCAATATGGAGTTCCCTTGAAGATCATTAATGTAATAAAGAAAACATATGAAGACATGACATCCGTTTGGGATAAGAACAGGAGTGCGACAGGGATGCCTCTTATCTCCATTTCTTTTCTTACTAGCAATAGACTGGGTTTTGAGATCATCGACAACACACAACAGAAATGGAATCCAGTGGACTCTGACTAAGCAGTTGGATGATCTGGATTTTGCTGATGACTTGGCTCTTCTGTCCCATAACCGTAATCTGATGCAGGACAAATTGAAAACACTCGATGAGAGGTCACAGCAATTGGGTCTGAAAATACACAAGGAAAAGACATAAATAATGAGAATAAATGTAGTAAATGATAACAGGGTTGAACTTGAAGAAGCACCAATACAAGATGTAGAATCATACACATATCTTGGCAGTAATATAGACAAAGTTGGAGGGACAGACAGTGATATCAAACTAAGAATACGAAAAGCAAGAGCTTTCATTGCATTGGGAAATATATGGAGATCAAGAGAAATCGGATCCAACACGAAAATAAGAATCTTCAACTCAAATGTGAAGTCAGTCCTATTGTATGGCTCTGAGACATGGAGAACAACAAAGACAACAACCAAAAAAGCTACAGACTTTCATAAATGGGTGCTTGCGTAGAATAGAGGGATTAAAATGGTATGACAAGGTTACCAACGTGGAACTGATGACAAGAACTAGACAAGTGCCAGTGGAACAAGAGATGAGAAGAAGACGATGGCGATGGATAGGACACACACTGAGGAAACCTGTTGATAGCATTACAAGACAGTCATTGTTCTGGAACCCCCAGGGCAAGAGAGGCAGAGGTAGACAAAGAAGCACATGGAGAAGAGAGCTGGAAACAGAGGTGAAAATGATGAGGAAAACGTGGAAAGAACTTGAGATGATGGCACGTGACAGGAGGACTTGGCATGTGTTTGTTGAAGGCCTATGCTCCTTTGGAAGTGGAGGGTTATGAAACCCCATGATGAGGCTGCAAGCACCATGATGAGGCTGCAAACCCCATGATGAGGCTGCAAGCACCATGATGAAGCTGCAAACCCCATGCACAACATCGCATTAGTCACCTTTTACGATATGCGTGATGGATCACTAGTAATATTCGTTCTTTGTCTCATCATACTTCCCACGGAACTACACAGGTGAGGGAGCATATTACCTATTTAGTTATCAACAAAAGAAAATTCTAGGAATGTAGATGTGAAGAGGTCACGGTAATTTTCTCTTTATAACTCTAGACACATTGGTTTGATTTCGCTCGTTCAGATAGATTGCCGTTTATTCATTACTGATAATAAATCTACGTATTCTTTAGCTGTGTTGATTTAATTTTGTTATTTCTCCTTGCATACACACACATCTTCGTTTTTAATTTCCTTTTTTACTACGGAGCCTCATTCCTTGTTCCCGTTTCACAATGTATTGTATTTTCAATTGTTAACAATTAAGTGTATATTACCTGTCTGGAATTAATCTGATATTATTACAGCGATTCAAATGTTTTTTGTTTGTTTTCAAACTGTCGATCTAGTTTCATAACCGAGGTTCCACGGCACCCTAGGGTTCCGCTGGAGTTCGCTAGGGGTTCCGCGATAGATCGTGATTGAAAAGAAAAAGACATTTCGTTTTGTGAACTTTGCACGCCTGGCAATGTGTTACCGTCATTTTTGTCGGTTCCAGAAGATGTAAATCTATTTTATACTCTTGATAATCGAAGGTGCAGAACTGTTTGTTAACTCCCTGACACAGGTTGATTAGGGGTTACCTTCCCTGTGTTTATTCTTTCTTAAGACGGGATAGTTAACTGTTCTCAAATCTGTTCTGTCTACGCATGCGCTAGTTTTTAGCGCGAACGGAGCAGACTTCCGTCTGTGAGTGATGAGCTGGTTTTCTGCCGGACGAAGATGTCCGTTGTTCTTCTTCTGCATTATCTGGGGAAAAGATAGTCTTGTCATATTAGTGATTTCCCCAGAGTTATTCTGTTCGTCTGGAATGACGATAGGTGTTATTTGTGTATTGTTTGGAATTCTGTCCAAGGTAAAATTACTTTATTATTACGCAAAGTTTGCAGAACATTTAGTATGAACCTTTGAGTAGCGCTCGCAGTTCTTGTGATCCAGAGTCCATTATGTGTGCTTGACATAGCCAGTTAGGTCTATTCGTTGAAGTACTTTATAGAAGCACAATAACCATATATTGTTATGAAACCCGCAGGATGGCGGTACGTTTCAGCATGAAAGATAATACATGCCTATGGAAAAATGTACAGTTGTTTATCAACCATTATAAGGCCCGTCATTACGGCCTATAACTTTGAGCAGAAGTAGAAGTACCCGAAAGGTGAAGCCAGATGAAGTCTTGGCTTTATTAACAAGTTCACAGACTTCCATATTAAGCAACTATATTTGTTTAAGGACTACCTGACGCGTTCAGTCAGGGGCCTTGAGCTACAGTAGGAAAAGAATGGGTTGTCAAGCCAGCGTTATTAGCATCATACCTACGAGCTATACGGAACTGATGATGTTCGATGTTCCTAATTATTACCACCTATGAACAGTTGTTAAAGGACAGACCATTGTCGATAACGTCCTTATAGATGAGTGGTTCAAGCTTTATAATACCAGATGTTTTGCCAGTCATATCCAATATACATGATGTTTCTTGATTCTCGTCCATTTTACTGTAACTGTTGATGTCACTGTGTCACGTAATTAAAAGGTTGAAAGTTCCAGCAGTTTTCTACAATTACTGACTACTGCATGTGAGTGAGTGGGTGCCTTGTTTACATATCAAAGATCCTATACGCATTCGTGTCTCTACACACCCACCTCACTTGTCAACCACACAATCTTCGAGTACAAGACTGTTACGTGCAGTCTTTGATATCTTACAATATTATACATAGGTAATTTTTTTGTGCTTAAGGGAAAGTCATTATTGAGTTACTTCCCTTGAAAGTTGTGCCATCTCTTCGATCAAACTCCGCGGATAAATCCATTTTACTGCGATTTATTCGTTGTTTGGGTAATAATAGATTGTTCTTGCTTCAGAATATCTATGGCCTGAATTTATGTGTATTGTTTGTCTGAGTAGGACGAGTCTGTCTTATATCTGTATATCTTTACATATCTAAGTCGAACTATATGTTCTGTTGTCTCTAGAGAGGTCAAAGGCTATTCGGCGGATGTGTCGCTAGAGTGTGGTGTGATTTGGCTTCGTCCTGATAGGGACTGTGTGTTTCCTATGTCGGCCTGTCGCCGGGAAAAAGTGATCTCAGTATTTGTGGGGAAAGTGATAGTCGTCTAGACCTATCGTGTATGCTTTACCCCAGTGTTTATTCATATTGACAAGGAATGGCAGTTCCATATTTCCTCTACCAAGGTAATCAAAGACACTCTTATGAACTCTCGATCGAAGCCACCATTTTCGATAGTTACGATTTGAATGTCTAAGAGAATATATTTGACTCGATGAAAACGACTTCGATTCCTAGCAGCACTATATTCTGTAGAATGCAGTCAATTGTTCATGATCAAATCTACAGAGCAATGCAATGTTTTATGAATGACTAACTTTAGGACAGATTCATTATCTGCATCCAAACGTGAGTGACAGTTCACGAGTGAAGCCATCTTGGAACCAAAACATGTAGCGACTTTCAAGAAGAGAAAGGGGATGCCCGTATTATCGCTTGTTTAGTCCAGAGATCACTGCTACACATGAGAACCCGTTATTAGCGGTTCAATATTATTATATGAAAAAAATATGTGCTGAACATTATGTGGGAGAATCGTCGCTAAACGAGATTAGGTTTAGAAGCCATCTGAAATATTGTTTATAAGCTGACGTGCTCAGTCAGTGAAGTCAGATGATTTATATGTATGGGCGATGCTGAGGGCTTGGCTACTGACAGTCCATTATAATATTAATCTACATGAGTGCCCATGTAACATAACATTGCAGGACCATTTATCCACTGTACTATGATGTATTATGCCAACCTGTGATTTGTCACTATCTGTGCTGTCGAGTGTGTACGTCCAATTAAACTTTAGAAAAGGTACACAGTCGTTGGTGTCGATGACTTCCAGTCATACATGAGTGTGAGAAAAGAACATTTGTCAACAACACGAACCCTTATCATCATTCGCACATTGTACACTCAATCCATGTCTACACACCACTGCGTAGGTCAAGTTGACATTCCATACACTACAGTGGAGCAAACAACACCATAGAGATCTTATCAACTGATGATGATGATGATGTCTGCTTCCATCCACTTATATCTATCTTTTGGTGGATATCATTAACGGGAATAAAAATCCAACATTATCAACTTTATCAACTGGTGGACCAGCTTTCTGGGTTTGACCTCGCAGAAGTTCAGAAGTCAACAGATTACCGATACCAGACCGTTTCCTGTGGCTGATACGACACACTTGCAGTATTGGTTTGCTCTTTGTCAACACTTCGTCACGTGACCTGTCAAGTGAATGCAGTATGTAGGCCAGCGTTGTTGACAGTTTTACATTAGACATTACAGAGTTTCACAGAACAGTTGGATCAATTCTTGTCAATGTTAACAGGAAGACAGTATTTGTGTACTAAGAAGTCCTATTTTCATCGATGGATCTTCTTGTTTTCCATATATGAACTTTAATATTTAAGGCCAGAATGTTTAATTGAATAAAGTGGCAGTTTGTTTATGTTCATAAAAATAACTTTGCCATTACTGTAAAACTGAGCCTATTTTGCAACACATACTATCATACACATAATTTATATATATTTATGTTTACATGTTATTTGTTTGTATAGTATGTTAGTTTCTATGTCAGCGGGTTGTGTTTAAGGTTGGGCGGCGTCCTCACAACAGAATATCCCACGTCATAGAGGGTCCGTTGTGGGCGTTTTCTATAGGTGCAATTTTCTTGATTGAAAATTTGCTGCGACAACTGTTGCTTTTGTGTTAGCTGTGAAGACTGTAATTATTGTTATTTTTGTAATATTTCTTTGTTCTTTAGTTTTGTTTTGAGTTTTTTGTAATTTGTTGGTCTACTCTTTTCTATCTTTCAGTTCTATTCACAATTTATATTCATATATTGTGACGTCATTTGTGTTGTTATTCTTTGCAGATTCAGTGATTATTTTCATTGATTTCCCTATTTAATTTATTTTGATTTCTGCAAACGTTCTTGTATTGTCAGTCCTATTTGTACTTTATGTATTCTGTTGGTTGACATATGTTTTATATAGGTATATTTCATAAGACACAATTGCCTGTGCACTGCACTTGGATTATGGTATAAACCAGTACCTGATTATTATTACTATTATACAAGACCTTATTAAAGGCTTGTGACCCACAGATATTGGGATAGTATACTGATTAATCAAGTCATTGAGAACTTGTGGTATTATTATTGATTCAGGTGATTAGTATTATTGTTAGACATCATGTCTACTTTAGAATACTTCATTACACAAGGGAAAGCCCTTGATAAGACTGGTCAACAATTAGAACAATGGGCAGTTGCTCAATATGACAAAGCATTAGCTGCAGAAGAGAGAAGAGCTATGGCAGAAGAGAAAAGATTAGCTGCAGAAGAAAGAAAAGCTATGGCGGAAGAGAAAAGATTAGAAAGAGAAGCTGAGGCTGCTGCTGAACAAAAGAAATTGCAGATGCAGATGGAGGAAAGGAGATTTGAAGCTGAACAAAAAAAATTAGAAAGAGAAGCTGCGGCTGAACAAAAAAGATTAGACAGTGAAGCTGAACAAAAAAGATTAGACAGGGAAGCTGAACAAAAAAGATTAGACAGGGAAGCTGAACAAAAAAGATTAGACAGTGAAGCTGAACAAAAAAGATTAGACAGTGAAGCTGAACAAAAAAGATTAGACAGTGAAGCTGAACAAAAAAGATTGGACAGGGAAGCTGAACAAAAAAGATTAGACAGGGAGGCTGAACAAAAAAGATTAGATGCTGAAGAGAAAAAAGCAATAAGAAAACATGAATTTGAGTTGGAGAAATTGAGATTGACAAGTATGAGTAATGTTAATCAGGCATCTAGTGGTAATGGTAAACCTTCTACTTACAAGGTTAAGGTTCCACCGTTCAATCAGTCCAGTGACGATATTACATTCTGGCTGGATAGATTTGAACGTTCTTGTCGTACACATAATGTGGATAAATCACAATACGCTAATCAATTATCAGAAAACTTGAAAGGTGAATCTTTGACTAGATTATGCCTTGTAGGAGAAGCAGATAAGGATAATTATGATGTCATTAGGGCGGCTTTGATAAAAAAATATCAGCTAAGTGAGGAAGGCTATCGCCTTTTATTTAAGACGATGGTACCTGAGACGGGTGTAGAATTCTCATAATTCACTGCAAAGGCACGTCTCACAGTTGATCGTTGGATTGAGCTTTCCAAAACAGAAAAAACGTATGAAGGACTTATGGATTTGTTGCTCAGAGATAAGATTATGTCATGTGTGAACAAACCTTTCCTTGAATTTATACATGAGCGTAAACCCAAATCTCTAAAAGAAATGGAAGAATATTGTTCCCAATATGTCACTGCACACCCCGACGTGACTTTTGGCAACACTAAGATTAAGGAGAGTATGCCAGTTGCTTCAGCAACACCATACAATCCCAATTATTCACACAGATTTCAGGGACCTCAAAACAGATTTGATAAAAAAGATAACCATAATAGTTATCAAAACCAAGGTAACCAATCATTTCAGGGTTCTTCTTCAAAGAACTGGAGACGACCTGATAGCTCTCGACACAGGGGTGGTCATAATTATAGGAATTTCCGTAGAGGAAGTAATTATAGAAACTATCAGGGTTATCCGTCTTGGAGTCAACAAGATCATAATTACAGAGATACTCATTATAATGAATATGATAATGGTAACCAAGGGAACTATGACTCAAACCCAAATAGGGGTTACAATAGAGGTAACAATAACTACAGAGGTGATAATAACCGAGGTAGATCTCAAAACAAAAGACATAAACCACATTTTCAGGCAAACTCTGTACAACAAGAGTCCCATGAAGCCTATAAACAGAGTAAAGATAATAATGATGCTAGTAATATGGCATGTGCCGCTTTTGATTTTGGGAGAGCATCTCAGTGCCCCCAATGCAAAACGTTATTTGAGCCAACCACAGTGTCTACTTTAAGCTGTGGCCATCCTCTTCCTGCTCTTCCGGCATCAGTCGCGCATGATGGAAGAGGTTCTCTTGTCTTACATAAGGGTTTAGTGAATAACAATCCAGTCTCTGTGCTATTTGATTCTGGATGCACCACAATTGGTGTTAGGCAGTCACTCGTAGATCCTTCCCGTGCCACTGGACAAGTAGTCAAATGTGTAACATTTGGCGGCACATTAGAGAAATACTCTACTGCTATCATTAGGATTGCTACTCCTTTCTTTACAGGAGATGTACACGCATGTCTTCTTCCGAATCCGATCGCTGACCTCATCATCGGTCGCATTCATGGAGTCAAGGAATGCACTCCGCAACAAATTTCCACGTGGGAAAGGCAAAACATGCAGATTGCTAACGCTGTAGTCACTAGAGCTCAGGCTCTTAATGTGCCTCAAACTTCATCTATTGAAGATAATGAAGTGCATAACCAAGATAATCCCTTGGTAATTTCTCGTGACTCGTTTATAAAACAGCAAGAAGATGATCCCACTCTGAAGAAATTCTTCATTCTTGCAACTAAAGGTGATCCGAATAAAGACACAAGTCGCAAATCGTGGATTACAAAGAAGAATGGCGTACTTGTACGTATGGTTCAAGACTCCATTA
This sequence comes from Oreohelix idahoensis, assembly GCA_024509875.1. Lineage (NCBI taxonomy): Eukaryota > Metazoa > Mollusca > Gastropoda > Stylommatophora > Oreohelicidae > Oreohelix > Oreohelix idahoensis. Next base: position 204,552 of record JAMPIV010010333.1, on the reverse strand, counting down.
CGTCAAGTCATTCTCAAATCCTGGTTCCCAAGAATTTGAGAGTTAAAATTTTGCAGCACGCTCACGACTCTCAGTGTGCTGGACACATGGGTTTTTCCCGTACTAAGTCAAGAGTCCTTGCGGCTTTCTTTTGGCCATTGGTAAACAAGGACATACGTATTTATTGTCGATCTTGTAAAGTATGTCAGGAAGTTAAATCCAAAGGTCCACGGCATGCTGCACCCATTCAGGCGGCGGACATTCCTATTCGGCCGTTCCAAAAAATGGCTATAGACATTATTGGTCCATTTAAGATCAAGTCTGCCAGAGGACATCAGTTTATCTTGACGTGTGTTGATATGTGCACACGTTGGCCAGAGGCTATTCCTCTGAAGAGCATTACTACTGCTGATATTGCAGATGCTCTTTGGCTTATATTTTCTCGTCTGGGGTTCCCCGGAGAGATATTGTCAGACCATGGCACCCAACTAATATCAGATACCATGTCTCAAGTAATGTCTACCCTGCAGATAGATAGATCTTTAAGTAGTATCTACCATCCAATGTCTAATGGTATGGTCGAACGCCTTAATAGAACACTTAAAAACTTACTGGGGAAGATAACTGAGGATCATCCTCAAGACTGGGTCAGAGTTTTACCTGCGGCCCTCTTCGCTTACAGAGAGGTACCCAATGAACATACGGGATTTTCTCCCTTTGAACTCGTCTTTGGCGCGCGTCCGCGTGGCCCTATGTCGTTGCTTCACGATCTCATAACATCTGACAATATTGACGATGACACAAAGTCATCCTACGAATATGTCATCGCGTTGAGACAAAAAATTATCGAAGCATGCAAATTAGCAACTTCTTCTTCTGAATTTGCGAAACAGAAGGCAAGGCAATTTGCCAATAAGAAGAGATGCTTACGACAACTTTGTCCTGGTGACAAAGCATTTGTATTACTACCGTGTAGGGAAAACAGATTACTTATTTCTTGGAAAGGTCCGTACGATATAATATCGAAAATTTCCGATGTCGACTATATTGTCGATATTGATGGGAAGCATAAAACCTTCCACATCAATATGCTTACTGAATTCCATGAACGTCCGGATTATTTGCAACCCATTTTCCAAGCAACGGACAATTCTCCAGTACAACATGGTCATTACTCATCACTGTCCGTGATACAGGATGAGGAAACAAGTTTTTCAGATGTAAATCTTCCTCTTCCAATGATCCCACTTCATTCCAGTGAATCATGGAAGAACGTTACTGTCTCTCCTGATTTGTCTCTAGGAGAACAGCGACAAGTTTCAACTATGTTGCAAACATTTCAGGATGTACTCACTGACATCCCTGGACAAACGAATGTCATTCAACATGACATTGTTCTAACTGACCATACTCCTATTAGGGTTAGACCTTATCCTATACCTATACATTTTCAAGCACAGGTCGAGAAAGAGTTGGATGAGATGATAGATTTGAAAATAATCGAACCATCCACCTCTGCATATTCTTCGCCGATGGTTATTGTGCGTAAAAAAGACAATAACATACGTCTTTGCGTTGACTATCGAAAATTGAATCAAGTAACGAAGTTCGATGCCGAACCTATGCCTTTACTGGAAGAGCTACTTACTCGACTCTCCAAATCTCATTTTTTCACTAAACTTGATTTGTCTAAAGGATATTGGCAAGTTCCTTTATCTGAACGCGCCAAACCTCTCACGGCTTTTTCAACACCTAGAGGTTTGTTCCAATGGAATTTTATGCCTTTCGGTCTTATGAACGCACCAGCTACGTTCGTACGCATGATGCGCCGAATCCTATCTTATCGGTCAGATGTCATTGCATATCTAGACGACATCTGTCTTTTCAGCGATACTTGGGAAGATCACTATTCAGGGTTAGATGAATTGCTGTCTACTTTGCGTGAGCACAACCTGACAGCGAAACCCTCTAAAGCCTATATTGGTTTTAGCGAAATTTCTTTCCTAGGCCACCGAGTTGGTCATGGTTTCCTAAAGACAGAGGACCATAATACTAGTAAGATACTTAACATCTCAATCCCTAAGACTAAAAAACAGGTGAGAAGTCTGTTAGGTCTTATTCAATTTTATGGCAGATTCATTCAGAATCTATCCTCTATCATGGCACCTCTCTCAACACTTCTAAAGAAAGGTTCGCCTAATGTGGTCCACTGGTCTCAGGAATGCCAATGCTCTCTGGATAAGATTAAAACACTGTTTTCAACACCACCTATTTTAGTGCTACCCACTAAAGATAAGACATTCGTTCTTCGTAGTGACGCTTCATCCACTGGGATTGGAGCGGCACTAATGCAAGAGTACTCTGGAACTCTGCATCCTGTAATGTATATTTCCAGAAAACTTAATGCGGCAGAAAGGAATTATTCGGTTTTAGACCGTGAGCTATTAGCTATGGTTTGGTCGATCCTCAAACTACAGAGATTCCTTCTAGGCGCACATTTCATAGTAGAAACCGACCAAAAAGCTCTTACTGCTATACAGAGTAAGAATTTGAAGAGCTCGAGGTCTACTCGATATGCAATTGCTCTTCAACCTTTTCATTTCTCTGTGCGAGCTATTCGTGGATCAGATAATGTGATGGCAGACATTCTGTCAAGATGCCCACATGATTCCACATAACTATTAGGGCTTAGACTTCTTGATATGTCTAGCTCTATAGTAGTTCCTTTTCTATATCATGATAGATACACATTTGTAATTTAATAATATAATGATTGTATCACTACATAGCGGTTCATGGATGTTTATTCACCGCTGTGCTTTGATGATTTTTTCTTCATAAATTATAAATTTAAGATATCTAATACGAAATGATGATATGAATTTTTTAGGCATTGTGTAATTGCCAGAATTGTATTATACTTTGATGACACCTTCCTGGAAAAATATACTTGTAGAGAAATAATTTCTCTCAGTTTATGAGACACATTCTCACCAGTCGCTCCATAAGTCGACTTAGCCTCATATTAGGCGTTATAGGTATTCCTGATATTTTCATCTGCGCATTATTCATGCGTTGTGAGCCTATTGTACGTTGCTCCTAGATGTATTTCAAAAAAAAAAAAATGTTCCATTTTTTTTTTTCCCGGGAGGTGTGGTAAGACTGTTACGTGCAGTCTTTGATATCTTACAATATTATACATAGGTAATTTTTTTGTGCTTAAGGGAAAGTCATTATTGAGTTACTTCCCTTGAAAGTTGTGCCATCTCTTCGATCAAACTCCGCGGATAAATCCATTTTACTGCGATTTATTCGTTGTTTGGGTAATAATAGATTGTTCTTGCTTCAGAATATCTATGGCCTGAATTTATGTGTATTGTTTGTCTGAGTAGGACGAGTCTGTCTTATATCTGTATATCTTTACATATCTAAGTCGAACTATATGTTCTGTTGTCTCTAGAGAGGTCAAAGGCTATTCGGCGGATGTGTCGCTAGAGTGTGGTGTGATTTGGCTTCGTCCTGATAGGGACTGTGTGTTTCCTATGTCGGCCTGTCGCCGGGAAAAAGTGATCTCAGTATTTGTGGGGAAAGTGATAGTCGTCTAGACCTATCGTGTATGCTTTACCCCAGTGTTTATTCATATTGACAAGGAATGGCAGTTCCATATTTCCTCTACCAAGGTAATCAAAGACACTCTTATGAACTCTCGATCGAAGCCACCATTTTCGATAGTTACGATTTGAATGTCTAAGAGAATATATTTGACTCGATGAAAACGACTTCGATTCCTAGCAGCACTATATTCTGTAGAATGCAGTCAATTGTTCATGATCAAATCTACAGAGCAATGCAATGTTTTATGAATGACTAACTTTAGGACAGATTCATTATCTGCATCCAAACGTGAGTGACAGTTCACGAGTGAAGCCATCTTGGAACCAAAACATGTAGCGACTTTCAAGAAGAGAAAGGGGATGCCCGTATTATCGCTTGTTTAGTCCAGAGATCACTGCTACACATGAGAACCCGTTATTAGCGGTTCAATATTATTATATGAAAAAAATATGTGCTGAACATTATGTGGGAGAATCGTCGCTAAACGAGATTAGGTTTAGAAGCCATCTGAAATATTGTTTATAAGCTGACGTGCTCAGTCAGTGAAGTCAGATGATTTATATGTATGGGCGATGCTGAGGGCTTGGCTACTGACAGTCCATTATAATATTAATCTACATGAGTGCCCATGTAACATAACATTGCAGGACCATTTATCCACTGTACTATGATGTATTATGCCAACCTGTGATTTGTCACTATCTGTGCTGTCGAGTGTGTACGCCCAATTAAACTTTAGAAAAGGTACACAGTCGTTGGTGTCGATGACTTCCAGTCATACATGAGTGTGAGAAAAGAACATTTGTCAACAACACGAACCCTTATCATCATTCGCACATTGTACACTCAATCCATGTCTACACACCACTGCGTAGGTCAAGTTGACATTCCATACACTACAGTGGAGCAAACAACACCATAGAGATCTTATCAACTGATGATGATGATGATGTCTGCTTCCATCCACTTATATCTATCTTTTGGTGGATATCATTAACGGGAATAAAAATCCAACATTATCAACCTTATCACTTACATACAAGAAATGTCTGATGTTCGGATGTCAACATGACACCCTTTCAGCGCCTCAACGCCTGGTGAGCTATTCATGCATGACAAAGCTGTTTGGCCCAGGTCGGACTGACTACAACAGTACACAGCAAGGAGATTGTTTACGTTTCTACACATCATACGTAAATCCCGCCTTAACATTTGTGGTAGCCATAAAATAACAGGTAACATTTGTGGTCACATAAGAAAAGGACATAACACAATGTTATCGTTCGAAGTGGTGTGCTGTGACCTAACAACCCTTTATGGTAGTAGGCAATATAACCAGAAACGTTTCTTCTACCTACCCCCTGACTTGCTGTTAGAGTTGATATCCTGTGTGGGGAGGGAGAAAAACACATAAAGAGGAGGCTAATACGTTAGCCAAAATAAATAGATCCATAGAAACAAAAATCATTCTCTGTTCAATTTTTATTGAAATATTATATTTACAACTAACTGATCCCGCTAAGATACCATGATCTGTAGATATAATAATTTTCATGCAGGGGTTCGCTGAGACCTGAAAATTATTTCAATGATTCCTCCACAATAAATAGGTTGAAAAAGGCTGATCTAATTTGCTGCATTTAGATTATATTTTTACTTTTCCTTCTGGACTATTTCCATGTCTGTTGTCTGTGACGAAGATTTCGTGGGCGTAGCATGAAACGTGTATTCTCTGTATCTTAGTAAGACTTTTCTCATTAATTGTATTTCAATTCAATGTCATCAACATCATCGTCTTTTTTTCGCTTCTTAATGAGTCAGCAATAAGTCATCACTGAAGACTTCCCCCTCGAGAAAACCTACGCCATAGCACAAACTCTTGAAGCAGTGATTTCTGTACCAATTTATTTTATGTGATGAGGTTGACAGCCATATGAGCAACCACATTTCAGTCGCCTTTATGATATCATTCCAACTACGGTGGCGCAGTGGTTAGTGTACTGGCTTCCTAGCTCGGTGGTCCATGGTTCGATCCCCAGTTGAGGCGGGATTGTTTAGACCGCAAACGGCTCTGGGGTCAACCCAGCCTCATAAATCGGGTACCAGAGCAACTCTGGGAAGGTTAAGGTGGCCGGCGTGATGCTGACCACATCACCCTTAGTGTGCCGATAGTCATGAAAATATGGGCCTAACACCATATTCCCAATATGCTCAATGGGCGTGTAACGGGATCAAACACCCCCCCCCCCTCCTTTTATGACATACCTGAGGGAGCATGTTTTAGGTATCTGACTTTGTTATTTTAATTAATAGGTAAAATTATCATATACAACTATTGATGCTTTATAATTAGGACAAACTAGCAATAACCTGTCAAAATTGATAGGTTATTTATTACAGTGTGTTGTTTCTGTTACATGTATTACAGACGGTACTATCACTACTGTGGTCATTTCATTGCAGGCGACCGTCATTAGATATTTGTAGTGAAAATTATATGAATGTATTAAATATGAAGACATGGAGTAACCTTCCTAAAGATACGTGGCTCTAATGGACCGTAAATTGACTAAATAACTAACATTTCTGTTATGGCAACATCTCTCGTAATTGTTCGTGCATCTTTTAAAATCTTGACTTTCCATAATCAAACTGTTCATGCACACCGTCATTTGCGCGCTGTTCTATTTTCGGGAGAGTACATTTAAGGGAAACAATACAATTATTGTCTAACTTTCAACCACAGTTGCACCCCCTTAGCTGTGGTTGAAGGTTAATGTACTCTCTCGAAAATAGAAGAAGTGCGCAAATGACGTTGTACATGATGTGACCGACCGACGTACTTACGGCGGGAATAATGGTATTGGATGTGTTTATCCAGTTGCTCTGGAATTACCTTTTACACCGCTGTGGCTTTAAAGCCCGATTTCCGGGAAGAACTTGACCCGTGAGAGAAAGATCCTTAGATCCTACGCGGTGTATAACTAAAAGTGCGGTGGTCAACAACGGTGGATTATAGGTTAGGGAAAGGGTTAATTGATTCAACTTTGTTAGGTCGGTAACTATCCTTCCTACAGTGCCGCAATTCTAGTTCATTCTTTGCATCTTCTTCTTCTTCCTCGTTCGTCCTGAAAAGGACGTTGGTTGCGTTGTGTCCGTTTACAGCGAAGCTGCGGTATTTGCGCCTTTCGGCCGACACATCCGACTTCCGCACGGCATTCTTTGGGACCGGGTTTGCCTTCCCTCTTCGATCCCTACTCCTCAGCCAGACTGCAGTGATGCAGCCTGTTTTCAGGACCACCACGTGGAGGTGGAGTAGGATCTTGGTCAGCTCTGGTTCTCTGACCCTGACGCAGGCAGTCAAGCTATGGGTCGCTTACTGTATTCCTCACTTTTGATGCGTCTTGGGTCCCATTTTTTGCATCTCACCCACCACAGTCCTCCACCAAGTTGTTTTCGGTCAGGCTCTCTTTCGTTTTCCTTCCGGGGTCCATAGCATAGCTGTTCTTGTGATGGCATCAGGGTCTCTTCTGAGGACATGGCCAACCCAATTCCAACGTCTGCCAGTTATGATGGTGTGCATGTCCTCTTGCTTGCTCCGAGTAAGCAGTTCTTAGTTGGTATTCGGCCAAAAGATTCGGAAAATTTTTCTTAGGCAGGTTGTGTGGAAAGAGGACAATTTCGACATTTCCTTCTCTGTTACTCTCCAGCATTCCGCACCACAGAGAAGCACAGAAAGTACACAGCTCTCATATAGTCTTAATTTTGTGTTTGTGCTGTACTGAGAGGAGTTTCAGATGTTGTTTGGACTAAAAAAAGGCTGTTCTTGCTTTGTTAATTCTGTTGTTGATGTCTTTGCTTAGGGTCTAGTTAGGTATAGTTTGGATCTGGGTTAGAGTCCAGCTATGCGTCGTGTTAGGGTTAGTGTTGTAGCGTTAGGATTAGGTTTTAGTGTTCAAGTTGGTTAGTTTTAGGGTTAGGCTTTAGTGTTAAAGATAGTAACGGTTATGGTTAAAATTAATGGTTACGCTCCCAGCTGTGTTTAGAGGATTACGAGATTAAGGTGTTAGGGTTTTGGATTTAGTGGATTGAATCATGTATTAGATAAATAAGACAGATACTACGGGTTAGGATTAAATGTTTGGTTTCTTGGGGATAAGGGTTAGGGTTTGTGCAGAATTTGGGTCTGGGTTGGAGTCAGAGTCAAGTAACGTGTTTAGGATTAGCGCAGGGAGGGGCGGTTAGGGTAAGAGTAATTAGGGTTAAAGTTTAAGGTAAACAATTTCGTGCTTATAGGGTCATGGGAGAAGAGTTACGAGTTGAGGGGAGTGAGTTATGGATTAGATAAATTGGACAGGAATCGGGTTAGGGTTTAACCTTAGGATAAATGGTTGATAAGTTCGGGTTTGCTAAGAGACAGACAATTTTTTCACAATGAAGAAATTTTGTATTATTTTCATGATACATGAAAATTGATGGAGAGTACTTAAGTTTTGAAGAGAGAAACACAGTTCTTAAAGAATTGTAGATCGATGATGAGAGATGTCTCTCATTTATTGATGCTGATGGTGGGCATTTTGAACATTTAAACGAAATTTATGTTATTATGAAAAAATGTCTATATCTTAGCTTTAAAATGCGATAAAGCACGTGAAAATTGTGTATATTGCTCATAAAACAAAAATTCTTGAAGTTTGTATATGTGACCGAATGGGGCGACCCTTCTCGATCTCTGTTTCACTACGGCAGCATCAGATACATTTTTGTACTTATTTTTATTGCTTGCTTTCAATGGTCGCACTTTCTTTCTCTGCATTGTAGCAGATATTTTGTACTTTGCTTCTTACACCCCTTTCAGAGATAAGTCATCACGTCTGTTTGTTACCCGTCCGTTTCCTAAGCTTTGCAAGGAGCGGCAGAAATAATATTAACGACAACCATGTTGGCTATCGCGAGTGCAGCCGACATTAGACTACAGATTAAACACTATAATCGTTCAGCGTATTTGTTTAATTGCTGATAAGGCGAGATTGCGCTCGTCGCAAAGGTGGTAATGCGGGATGACACATTTCGGACAGACAGGACTGACAAGATTACTTTCGATAAAGTACTAAGAAATGTTTATTTACACACATTGCTGAAAGAGTTAACAGATGTGTTTGTGAGTTAGTAAAAAGGCATCGGAGGTTTGATTGCCATATATGGGAAACATGACCTTTGCATCACGCGCACAATTATTCCATGTCGGAATATTTTGAAATTACCCCGCCCAACATTTATGTTTGAAATGATCGGAGCTTTTGCTTAGCTTCATAACTGATAAGGTGTTTTTGACGTCATCATATGATAAAGGCGATTTGTTGTGACGTGTGATGTTACTGCTTTTATAAGGTCATACTGGACACATAAATAAATGGTCAACTCGTTCCGACACAGTGCTGACATCGAGTGAGAATGTAGATGTAAAGGACGCGAATGTGTGTACCGTTCTGTTGAGTTGACAAGTCACTCACTCAATCATAAGCAGAAGTCAATAAAGGGTAGACTGCTGATGACGTTTCATACATTTAATAATGGACGTACACTTCGACATCACGACTACAGTCACTTGAACAGGTTGGCAAAAAATCATCGTATACTTGAAAAATGGGTGACAATATCAGATGTACATTTATGTGGCAGGTCAATATAATGGAACGATAGTAGGCAAGCACTCAATATTCTGGTTGTCTATCGTCTCATGCTTCAACTGACTAATCGCGTCAGTTGAGGTGGATACATAATCATCAACAATGGTTCACTGTCAGAACCTTCTCCTGGCTAAGTTTCTCAAGCCGTAAATTCATCAAATGTTTATGCAACAATGTTAAACCACAGTAGTGGGTTTTCATAATATGTAGATCTCTGTACCATCATCAGATAATAAGACCCTTTCTGTTCTCCGACGATGATCCGCTTACAATGGCGGGAATCCAAAATGGCTCTCCTCCGTGAGCTTCGCTCACCCAGGATGAAAAATTATGAAGCAGAATTACTTCGTTATTCATACGTAAATGTCCTCATTGGGCTTCTATACATATCTGCTATCAAGAAGGCTGGTTACATCAAGTAATCTAGTGCTGCTAGATAATACGTCATCTTCATCTGTAATCAACAATCCTAGATATACGATAGTACGTCTCCCATCTAGGCTTATCAAAAAAGTTCAGCAAAAAGGTTGTGGTTTTACCTGGCTTTAGGAGAAAAAAACACAAGCGAATAACGCACGCCATTCCTAGGCGTTAATAATGGACATTAGGAGAATCTCTGATAATACAATCATACAGAGAAACAATCTCCTTCCTAGAATCAATCACAGAGATCAATCTTCAAACTTCTAATCGACCAGCCCATAGTAGCGACGACATGACAGCCTTCTCTGTCCACACACCAAATTGACGCATGCGCAGAAAGGCCCTTCACCCCAGAGTTCAGCTCAAAAAATAGTCCGACATAGAAATACAAAGATACAAAGATATAAGACCGAATCACTTTAGATAGTCAAGGAATAAATATAAATTCGGGCCATAAACATTTTAAGCAAGACCAATCTGTTTCTGGCCATACCAGACGAAAAATGACGTAAATCTAGTATTCATACGCCAGATTGAGACACTTACTTACTTACTTAGTCGTTCCCCTTCTACCGTGAGGTGTAGAGGTTTGGAAGAGAGAGCGCCAGACCATTCTATCAGCTGTCTTCTTCCTGGCCTGGTTCCATTCTAGTCCTCGGTCCTTCAAAGATTGTCTAATGTTGTCCTCCCAGCGGACTCTGGGTCGTCCTGGAGGTCTGGATCCCAGATTGAGACACAAGAACAGATAACCCATAGAACCGAATACAACATGGATCAATCAGGGTTCTGTCCCTTAGACTAAGAATCATTGATTCTCAAATAAAATGCTTTTCATCAAACAAATAGTTATACTTTACATTTGTATGCCTACCAACAGTAATCTGTGCGTCACAAAAGAATATGTGCGCAACAGACTACCACATCCCCCCGGGAAAAAAAATGAAAATCATTTTTTTTTTCTTTCATCTGAGAGCAACATACATAACCCATAGAACCGAATACAACATGGATCAATCAGGGTTCTGTCCCTTAGACTAAGAATCATTGATTCTCAAATAAAATACTTTTCATCAAACAAATAGTTATACTTTACATTTGTATGCCTACCAACAGTAATCTGTGCGTCACAAAAGAATATGTGCGCAACAGACTACCACATCCCCCCGGGAAAAAAAATGAAAATCATTTTTTTTCTTTCATCTGAGAGCAACATACAATAGGCTCACGACGCATGTATAATGCGCAGATGAGGAATATCAGTAATTTATAACGCCAAATTAAGGCAAAGTCGAAATATAGATCGACCGGTGAGAATATATCAACAGGCGGTGCATTATACGGGGTGTGAGACGAAGTTAGATTTCACAGGCCGGCTCGCAAAGAATTCACGCCTCGTCGGCTTCAAGCAGGCGTGTCAGTGGTGTCCTACCAGGGAGGTGTCACCAACGCATACTACAATACTGGCAATGACACAATGCATACAATAATTTCAATCACAATTTCATATTAAGTACCATAAGTTCATGATTGACAAAAGAAAAATCATTAAACGAGTAGCGGTGCATATACATTAGTGCCCCACATGGTGTGTATACAATCACCATATCATATATTACAAATGTGTACATATTTTGATATAGAAAAAATAACTGTTGTAAAGCTAGACATATTAGAAAGTCCAAGATTTAACAGTTAGGTGGAATCATGTGGGCATCTAGACAGAATGTCTGCCATCACATTTTGTGAACCACGGATAGCTCGCACCGAGAAATGAAAAGGCTGAAGAGCAATGGCGTACGAGTTGATCTCGAGCTCTTCAAGTTTTTACTTTGAATAGCCGTAAGAGCTTTCTGGTCAGTTTCCACTATGAAATGCGCGCCAAGAAGGAATCTTTGAAGTTTGAGAATTGACCAAACCATCGCCAAAAGTTCACGGTCTAAAACCGAGTAATTCCTCTCTGCCGCATTAAGTTTTCGTGAGATATACATTACAGGATGCAGAGTTTCAGAGTACTCTTGCATTAGTGCCGCTCCAATCCCAGTGGATGAAGCATCACTACGAAGAACAAATGTCTTATCTGTAGTAGGTAACATTAAGATAGGTGGAGTTGAAAACAAATTTTTAATCTTATCCAAAGAGGATTGGCATTCCTGAGACCAGTGGACCATATTAGGAGACCCTTTCTTTAGTAACGAAGAAAGAGGTGCCATGATAGAGGATAGATTCTGAATGAATCGTCCATAAAATTGTATAAGACCTAAGAGACTTCTCACTTGCTTTTTAGTCTTAGGAATAGAGATGTTAAGTATTTTACTGGTATTATGGTCCTCTGTCTTTAGGAAACCATGACCGACACGGTGACCTAGGAAAGAAATTTCGCTAAAACCAATACAGGCTTTAGAGGGTTTCGCTGTAAACTTATGCTCGCGTTAGGTAGACAGTAATTCACCTAACCCCAAATAGCGATCTTCCCAAGTATCACTGAAAAGACAGATGTCGTCTAAGTACGCAATGACATCTGAACGATGAGATAGGATTCGACGCATCATGCGTACGAATGTAGGTGGGGCGTTCATAAGGCCGAAAGGCATGAAATTCCATTGAAACAAACCCCTAGGTGTAGAAAAAGCAGTAAGAGGTTTGGCTCGTTCGGTTAATGGGACTTGCCAATATCCTTTAGACAAGTCAAGTTTAGTGAAGAAATGGGATTTAGAAAGCCTAGTAAGTAGCTCTTCTAGTAAAGGCATAGGTTCAGCATCGAACTTCGTCACCTGATTCATTTTGCGATAATCAACGCAAAGACGTATGTTATTGTCTTTTTTCGAACAATAACCATCGGCGAAGAATATGCTGAACTGGATGGTTCGACTATTTTTAATTCTATCATCTCATCTAATTCTTTCTCGACCTGTGTCTGAAAATGTATAGGTATAGGATATGGTCTGACCTTAATAGGATTATGGTCAGTTAGAATAATGTCATGTTCAATGACATTGGTGTGTCCAGGAATGTCAGTAAGGACATCCTGAAATGTTTGTAACATAGAAGAAACTTGTCGCTGTTCCTCTAGAGATAAATTAGGAGAAACAGTAACGTTTTTCCATGATTCACTAGAATGGAGTGGAGTCACTGGAAGAGGGAGATTTACATCCGAGAAACTTGTTTCTTCATCCTGTATTACTGACACGGATGAGTAATTGTCATGTGGTACTGGAGAATCGTCCGTTGCCTGAAAAATAGGCAGCAAATAATCAGGACGTTCATGGAATTCCGTAAGCATATTGATGTGGAAGGTTTTATGCTTCCCATCAATATCGACAATGTAGTCAACATCGGAAATTTTCGAGATTATATCGAACGGACCTTTCCATGAGATAAGAAGTCTGTTTTCCCTACAAGGTAGCAGAACATACGCTTTGTCATCAGGACAAAGTTGTCGTAAGGTTCTCTTCTTATTGGCAAATTGCCTTGCTTTCTGTTTGGCAAATTCAGAAGAAGAAGTTGCTAATCTGCATGCTTCGATAATCTTGTGTCTAAGCGCGATGACATATTCGTAAGAAGATTTTGTGTCATCATCAATATTATCAGCGGTTATAAGATCATGAAGCAACGACATAGGGCCGCGCGGTCGCGCGCCGAAGACAAGTTCAAAGGGAGAAAATCCTGTATGTTCATTGGGGACCTCTCTATACGCAAAGAGGGCCGCGGGCAAAACCCTATACCAATCTTGAGGATGATCCTCAGTTATCTTCCCTAGTAAGTTTTTGAGTGTTTTGTTTAGACGTTCTACCATCCCATTAGACATGGGGTGATAGATACTACTTAATGATATTTCTATCTTCAGGGTAGACATCACTTGAGACATGGTATCCGATATCAATTGGGTGCCATGATCTGATAATATTTCTCCGGGGAATCCCAGACGAGAAAATATAAGCCAAAGAGCGTCTGCAATATCGGCAGTGGAAATGCTCTTCAGAGGTATAGCCTCTGGCCAACGTGTGCACATGTCCACACACGTTAAGATAAACTGATGTCCTCTGGCAGATTTGATCTTAAACGGACCAATAATGTCTATTGCCATTTTTTGAAACGGCCGAATAGGAATATCTGCAGCCTGAATAGGTGCAGCATGGCGTGGACCTTTGGATTTGACTTCTTGACATACCTTACAAGATCGGCAATAATTCCGTATGTCTTTGTTTACGAAAGGCCAAAAGAAAGCCGCAAGAACTCTTGACGTAGTACGGGAAAAACCCATATGTCCAGCACATTGAGAGTCATGAGCGTGCTGCAAAACTTTAACTCTCAAATTCTTGGGAACAAGAATCTGAGAATGCATTGACGTAGTAGAGTCTTGGACCATACGCACAAGTACGCCATTCTTCATTGTAATCCAAGATTTTCGATTTGTATCTTTATTTGGATCACCTTTTGTTGCAAGAGTGAAGAATTTCTTTAGAGTGGGATCATCTTCTTGCTGTTTTATAAATGAGTCACGAGAAATTACCAAGGGATCATCTTGGTTATGCACTTCAGTATCTTCAGTAGATGAAGTTTGAGGCATATTGAGAGCTTGTGCTCTTGTGACTACTGCATTAGCAGTTTGCATATTTTGATCTTCCCAAGCAGCAATTTGTTGCGGAGTGAATTCTTTGACTCCGTGATTACGACCAATGATGAAATCAGCGATCGGATTCGGCAGAAGACATGCGTGCACATCTCCCGTAAAGAAAGGAGTAGCAATATTGATGATAGCAGTAGAGTACTTCTCTAAGGTGCCACCAAATGTTACACATTTGACTACTTTTCCCGTGGCACGGGAAGGATATACGAGTGACTGTCTAACACCAATGGTGGTGCATCCAGAATCGGAAAGAATTGAGACTGGGCTATCATTTACTAGACCTTTATGTAAGACAAGAGATCCTCTTCCATCATGCGCGACTGACGCAGGAAGAGCAGGAAGAGGGTGACCACAACTCAAAGTAGACACCGTAGTTGGTTCGAGTAATGTCTTGCATTGGGAGCATTGAGATGCTCTCCCAAAATCAAAAGCAGAACATGCCATATTATTAGAGTATTTATTATCATTAGTCTGATTACAGGCTTCATGGGACTCTTGCTGCGTGGAGTTTGCCTGATATGGTGATTTATGTCCCTTGTATTGCGATCTACCTCGCTTATTATTGCCTCTCCAATTATTATTGTTTCCTCTATTGTAACCCCTATTTGGGTTTGAGTCATAGTTCTCATGGTTACAATCATTATGTTCACTATAATGAGTATCTCTGTAATTATGGTCTTGTTGTCTCCATGACGGAAGACTTGGATAGTTCCTATAATGACTTCCTCTACGGAAATTCCTATAATTGTGGCAACCCCTGTATCGAGGGCTGTCAGCTCGTCTCCAGTTCTTCAAAGAAGAACCTTGAAATGATTGATTACCTTGATTTTGATAATTATTCGAGTTACTCTTTTATCAAACCTGTTTTGTGGTCCTTGAAATTTGTGTGAGGAGTTAGGGTTGTATGGTGTTGCTGAAGCAACTGGCATACTTTCCTTAACCTTAGCATTGCTAATAGCTACGTCCGGATGTGCAGTGACGTATTGGGTACAATATTGTTCCATTTCTTTTAGTGTCTTGGGTTTACGCTCATGTAGGAATTCAAGGAATGGTTTATTTACACTTGACATAATCTTGTCTCTGAGCAACAAGTCCATAAGGGCTTCATATGTCTTTTCTGTTTTGGACAGCTCAATCCAACGATTAAATGTAAGACGTGTCCTTGCAATGAATTCTGAGAATTCTTCCCCTGTTTCAGGTACCATTCTCTTAAACAAAAGACGGTAACCTTCCTCTGTCAATTGATATTTCTTTAATAAGGCTGCTCTGATAACATCATAATTATCCTGGTCAGCCTCTTCTACCAAGCTTAAACTAGTCAGAGTGTCACCTTTCAGTATCTCTGATAACTGATTAGCATATTGTGATCTATTCACATTATGATTTCGACAAGAACGTTCAAACCTATCTAGCCAAACTGTTATATCGTCAATGGATGGATTAAATGCTGGTAGCTTGATCTTGTAAATAAAAGGTTTACCATTACCACCAGATGACTGATTAACATTACTCATATTTGTCAATTTCAATTTTTCTAACTCAAATGCTAAAAGTTTTTCCTTATGTTCATGTTCCATCTTTATTTTTCTCTCCTCAGCTTCAGCTTCCAATCTTTTATTTTGAGATTCTCTCTGTAATCTTTTTTCTTCAGCCTCAGCTTCTCTTTGCCATCTTTTTTCTTCAGCCTCGGCTTCTCTTTGTAATCTTTTTTCTTCAGCCTCTCTTTCCCATCTTTTCTCCTCAGCTTTTTGTTTTTTCTCTTCAGCCTTCAGTTTATCAATTTCAAATTTTTGTGCCTTGTCATATTGACTGTTAGCATACTCTTCCAACATATCACCAGTCTTTCCTAGGGATTTCCCTAGCTCAATAAAGTAATTTAAAGTCGACATAATGTCTAACAATATGTGACTAGTTACCTGAAAAAGTCAATGAAATTTATTTCAAAGTAAATGATAGCAAGTTTTAGTAAACTTGAATAACCAGCTCTCTTTATCCCAATCTCTGTGGGAGACAAGCCTTTAATAAGGTGTTGTATACTCACTTGTATAATAATAATAATAGTAATAAACTACCAGTTTATTCTATAACACAAGTGCACTACACAGCTAGTTGTGTATGATCAAATATACCTTATATAGCGTATGTCAACCAACAACATAAACAATGGACAATCAAGAAAGACAATACGAAAACATTCGCAAAAATCAAATAAACAAATAGGAAAACTGAAGAAAATAATCACAGAATCTGTGATGATAACTGCGCGGAAATAAACAACACAAATGACATCACAGTGTATAAATATATAGTTGTATAGAACTAATTGAAAGGACAGAGTAGACCTACAGGTACCAACAAATCAAAACAAAACTAAAGAACAGAAAAATACTACAAAAACAACGATAGGTACAGTCGTCACTTACTTACTTAGTCGTTCCCCTTCTACCGTAAGGTGTAGAGGTTTGGAAGAGAGAGCGCCAGACCATTCTATCAGCTGTCTTCTTCCTGGCCTGGTTCCTTTCTAGTCCTCGGTCCTTCAAAGATTGTCTAATGTTGTCCTCCCAGCGGACTCTGGGTCGTCCTGGAGGTCTGGATCCCTGGCTCTTTGTTTCCCATGCTTGTCGTGGTAGCCGATCTCTCCCATTCTGCAGACATGGCCAAACCATCTTAGTTGGGACTGTTCTATTTGGGTCTGCAGCGGATGGGATTTTAGGCCTTGACGGATCGTCTGGTTGCGGACCATGTCTCTTCTTGTTACTTCAACCACTTTCCTCAGATACCTCATTTCTGAGGTTTGGATCTGGCTTTTGTGGGTTGTAATCATTGCCCACGACTCGCATCCATATGTCAAGACTGGGACATAGGTGGAGCGGTATACAGCCATCTACAGTCGTCACAACTAACAAAAATAGCAACAAATTGTCGCTAGCAAATTTTCAATTAAGAAAATTCGCGCCTATAGAACACTAATATAAGCCCTCTATGACGTGGAAAATCTTATATTAGTCACCTTACCCAACCGCCCACAGACATGTACACAACACTATAACATGTAACACTTAAACATAAATATATATATTTCATATAATGTAATGTAATGTGTTGCATAGAAGGCTCAGGTGTTGTTCTAAAACAATAGTACTGCCACTTTAATACATTAATACTTCTGGTTTAAACTATTACAATGTTCAATATAGAGAAGAACTCCAGAAGATCCACCGTTGAAATATAAGCACTTCTCGCTAACACTGTTAATACCCTGCTGTGCACTGATGTCTGTCTAACACAAATGTCAACAAGCGCTGACCTAGTTACTGCCTCTGCTTGACAGGTCAGGTCACGTAACGAAACTGCTGACTAGCTGACATCTACTGTAGACTTGTAATGCTGGTGTTTATGTGTGTCGTATGCGTCCGGAGGAAACGATCTGGTATCAGTAGCTGACTTCTGGCAATGTCCACTGTGCAGGTTAGACCCAGAAATCTGGCCTACCACATTGATAAGGTGTTTTTGACGTCATCACATTGATAAAGGCGATTTGTTGTGATGTGTGATGTTACTGCTTTTATAAGGTCATACTGGACACATAAATAAATGGTCAACTCGTTCCGACACAGTGCTGACATCGAGTGAGAATGTAGATGTAAAGGACGCGAATGTGTGCACCGTTCTGTTGAGTTGACAAGTCACTCACTCAATCATAAGCAGAAGTCAATAAAGGGTAGACTGCTGATGACGTTTCATACATTTAATATTGGACGTACACTTCGACATCACGACTACAGTCACTTGAACAGGTTGGCAAAAAATCATCGTATACTTGAAAAATGGGTGACAATATCAGATGTACATTTATGTGGCATGTCAATATAATGGAACGATAGTAGGCAAGCACTCAATATTCTGGTTGTCTATCGTCTCATGCTTCAACTGACTAATCGCGTCAGTTGAGGTGGATACATAATCATCAACAATGGTTCACTGTCAGAACCTTCTCCTGACTAAGTTTCTCAAGCCGTAAATTCATCAAATGTTTATGCAACAATGTTAAACCACAGTAGTGGGTTTTCATAATATGTAGATCTCTGTACCATCATCAGATAATAAGACCCTTTCTGTTCTCCGACGATGATCCGCTTACAATGGCGGGAATCCAAAATGGCTCTCCTCCGTGAGCTTCGCTCACCCAGGATGAAAAATTATGAAGCAGAATTACTTCGTTATTCATACGTAAATGTCCTCATTGGGCTTCTATACATATCTGCTATCAAGAAGGCTGGTTACATCAAGTAATCTAGTGCTGCTAGATAATACGTCATCTTCATCTGTAATCAACAATCCTAGATATACGATAGTACGTCTCCCATCTAGGCTTAGCAAAAAAGTTCAGCAAAAAGGTTGTGGTTTTACCTGGCTTTAGGAAAACACACACAAGCGAATAACGCACGCCATTCCTAGGCGTTAATAATGGACATTAGGAGAATTTCTGATAATACAATCATACAGAGAAACAATCTCCTTTCTAGAATAAATCACAGAGATCAATCTTCAAACTTCTAATCGACCAGCCCATAGTAGCGACGACATGACAGCCTTCTCTGTCCACACACCAAATTGACGCATGCGGAGAAAGGCCCTTCACCCCAGAGTTCAGCTCAAAAAATAGTCCGACATAGAAATACAAAGATACAAAGATATAAGACCGAATCACTTTAGATAGTCAAGGAATAAATATAAATTCGGGCCATAAACATTTTAAGCAATACCAATCTGTTTCTGGCCATACCAGACGAAAAATGACGTAAATCTAGTATTCATACGCCAGATTGAGACACAAGAACAGATAACCCATAGAACCGAATACAACATCGATCAATCAGGGTTCTGTCCCTTAGACTTAGAATCATTGATTCTCAAATAAAATACTTTTCATCAAACAAATAGTTATACTTTACATTTGTATGCCTACCAACAGTAATCTGTGCGTCACAAAAGAATATGTGCGCAACAATAACAAACAAATGCGGGGAAGGACAATGAATATAGCCTGGCGCTTTTCCAGTCTAACTTCACTGTGGGATTCACGCTTGCCAAGACAAAACCAGACCCTGCCAGATTGAAGCCTAGAATTCAGAATTTCCATTTATCAGACCGGATTTGTGGAACAATCTTGAAGGACTTACATAGCCCAGGAAAACCATTTTAAAAAGGACGGCTGAGAAAACTGAAACACACGGAGTCGTAGAGTGAATTATCTTATAAAAGTAACGACCCCCAAGAACACTTCATTCATCTGAGCAAAAAGTCTGTGATCCAGGATTGTCATAAGTTGTCATTTTACATTCTATATTTTTCATTACTAACATGTGAACTTCTTCTTCTTCCAACCTTAGCCATCAACCGGCAAAGCAGTATGTGGCCAGTACGCCTAGTGGCGTCTTAGGGCAACAACAAATTGATCAATCTATCGCTGTTTCCACCACGCCTAGTGGCGTCTTTGTGGAACAAAAACAGACCAAACAATCTATCATTGTTTCCGTAATCAGATTGGTTGGCAAGCAGGTGATCAGCCCACTGTGCGAAGTTTTTACGGGATGGGGTAAACAGCCCCATGCCCATACCCTCCTTAGTCGCCTTTTACGACATGCGTGGTAGGGTGCAGTGTTACTATTCTTTGCTCCCCTTTCGGGCCCCGGTAACACACGGGTGAACATGTGAACTAATATGTATATATTACCATGTGAATACAAATATACGAAAATTGCTAATGGATGTTCCAGTCATTTGAGGTTGGCAACCTAAGCGTATAGAATGATAATTTCACGAAACACCCCTGCACGGGCTGGTGATTGTTTTATTGCTAGTTTCGTTACGAGATCTAAAAGCAAAAGGTAATCCCAAGTTCCATATGGAGCAGGGAGTGAAAGATGAAAGAAATGATGTACATTCTAAGTATAATAATTACAGTTTCAAACCAGTGTAAATGTCTATGTAAACATATTCAATTTAAAGTTAATGAAAGTTTCAAACTTTTCAATCAGTGTAAATGTAGATGAAAACAGATTCAGTTTATATTGTGAACACTTTACAAACAGTGGAGATGTAAATGTAAACATATTCTATTTGCACTATTAAGCTTTTCATTTAAATGTAAATTAAGGACAAAGCTAATTAATTTAAATTAAAGAAAGTTTTCTCTGGATGGATTAAGTTTAATTCTCATCGATGGCAAATTCTGAGATAGATGGTATGGTAGAATAGGAGAAAGGGCACACATAAGTATCCGTCGGAAAACGCAATACTCAGGAGAGCGTTTCGTTTCTATTCTTTTACCATAGTTGTTGGTGGTGCTACCAGTGAAGGTACTAATCTCTGGAACAAAGTGAGGGTAGAAGTGGACTGACGTAGAAACGATGGACCAGCTTGGCTGTTACTCCTTGATTGTCCTGGGAACGTGCTGCACCTTTAAGCTTAACCAGAGACGTGAGAACTCCAATGACCTATCTGCACAGAACCCATCAGCGGGAGCAGAAACTACTATTGGCAGCTAAGCGAAAACTATAAGCTGCCAGAATGAACTTTTTTTCATAAAACCTACTATCATTCAATGATGAACGTTTTCTTTTAAACTATTCAGTTATTTTAACCCTTGTTAAAACTAAATGATTATTAAATCTGTTATTTGTTAAGATACAAATTTAACTTCGATTTAATCATTTTAAATGTACTACATGTTTGTCTCAGTCAGTTTACTAAACACACTCTAAACAGAGCTATACCAGAATAATAAGAATTCCACTGAGTAAATCAGGGTGGGCGCTTAACGAGCTAAAATTAATAAATTGCTTAATCCTTCACAAAAGTTGTCGGCAGATCACAGAGGTAACATGCTCAAGCAATGCAGCATTGTTCTCGCTTTTCTGAATATCTTGTGATCACTCCCCTGTGATACAAGCGTCATTACCATTCTATCTACAACTCTGCCAAGAGTAATCTTATGCGAAGGTAGACACCTTTGAGGACCCACTTTAGATACTCTTGAGTTTTAGCCAGTGTTGGACCACTACTGCAAAGCAGTGGAGGCAATACCGTCACAGTATACATAATTTTGATACATCTGTAATTTCAACCGTAGGAAAGCGGAAGTTATCAGTTGTTTATTCAACTGTATCGACGACAGAACAGTTTGACCCACTAAGAGAAACACATCATGAGGAATATATGTTCAGGAAAAGAAAACAAGATTAGACCTCACGCGGAATTAGATGCAGTCAGATCAAACGAAAGTGTTACATAATCAGATTCCCTAACTGGGGAAATTAAATCTACAGGTAAAATTTCTAGTAGAAGAGCTCGGTACGTTCTCGCGTAAGGAGGAAGTGCTCACACAGTCACATTCAAACTAATAAAGACATTCCAGAAATGTTATTCGGCAAAATGAGGTTAAGTGCAGTGGAAGTATTTTACCTCAGCTGTGGATAACGGGAACACAGCTATTTCGATGGCTTATAACAGTGACAAGTGATTTACGCATAAAGCTGATTTTCAGCTGTATGGGACATAATGGAATTTTTAAGCAAAGTGATTTCCTCCTTCAGGGAAAATTAGCTGATTTAGTTGGTGGTAATGCCTCAGATAACTAAGAGGTTAACAAGCAGGTTTTTGGTAAAACAGATCTCTTTCAATTCTCCAACTAGCGTAGGCCTACTACAAACGTATACCACGTCTTCCTGTACCATACAATCAGCCAGAGGTGTTCCTAAAATAGTTGGCACCGGGGGCGGATCCTACCTT
The DNA here is from genome assembly GCA_024509875.1 of Oreohelix idahoensis. Classification (NCBI taxonomy): domain Eukaryota; kingdom Metazoa; phylum Mollusca; class Gastropoda; order Stylommatophora; family Oreohelicidae; genus Oreohelix; species Oreohelix idahoensis. The sequence continues at coordinate 182,424 of JAMPIV010010333.1, read as the reverse complement.
TGGCACTCCCCGATCATAAAGAAACACACTTGCAAGAACATTTTATACAGTAAGTACGATCGTAATAGTGTAGGATGGCACCCCCTTTCTGGCCGTCACCCGGGGCGGACCGCCCCTTTCACACTCCCCTTAGTACGCCACTGCAATCAGCTCAAGGCCCTTTCAGTACTTCTTCATCCCCTTTATTGTCTGTCTTCAGTTCTTTCTTCCATGTGTCCTTTGGTCGTCCCCTACCTCCCTTACCGTACGGAAACTAAACCAAGTACTCTAGTAATGCTATCAGTAGGTTTCTTCAGTGTGTGTCATATCCATCTCCAGCGTTTTCTTCTCATGTCATGGTCCACTGGCGCTTGTCTAGTTCTTGTCATCACTTGCACATTAGTGATCTTGCCGTACCGCATCAATCCTTCTATTTTACGCACGCATCCATTCAGAAAATCTGGAACTTTTTGTTTAAAATATCTTTTACCTACTGAGTATCTTCCCGACGCCGTCTCGCTCGCCACATTTTACAGACGCCTTCTTAATATAAGGATTTTGATTACATATCAGAGCATTTATGGAGCGGAAACAGAAAAAAATACAACTTCCGGCTCGCACTGTGCTTTAGGAAAATTAATTATTATTATTGAAATTATCTTCAACTTTTAATTGGTTGAAGAGCGTTCATGAAATAGCAACGCCTCATGTTTCAGACCATATGTTTCCACACACTTCTATTTTATGATCTTTTAATTGAAAATTACCAGCGTGCAAAGCTAACTGGTGTTGAAATAAAAACACCATTTAAAATAAAAAAAGACATGTGATGTCTGAAACTTAATTGAACGATTTTAAGTTTTAAAAATATGCAGGTGCTGCTCACATTTTGCTACATTTTATTACCTTTATGTTTTTCTTTTTCTCTCGATTTACCTGTTACTACATTTCTCTTGGCACCTGCTTTTTTTGTCAGGGTTTCTGAGACGATAAAGACAAAATAGGGTACTGTTCCCTCAAGCATGTCGTAAAATGCGATTAATATGATTTTATGTATGTGAATGGCAACCTCATCATTTAAAAACAATAGCCACATAAACTACAGCAGCAAATTTTTGTACTTTGCCGTAGGCTTCCACCCGGGGGTTGATCTACATTGGTGGCTCAGTGCTCAATAAGGAGCCGAAAGGAGATGATGATAATAATGATAATCGGTCTCAGTTTATTGTTGGTTCTGTTTCCATCTGCCCTTGCCTTTTATCTTTGTTATTATCTATGTTTGTCTTTTTTTTCTAGCTTGTCTCTCTCACTCTTTATTTGAATATTAGTTCTTCGCATTCTGCGACGTGTAGTTCCCGTGTGTCCTTGATGACAGAAAGATGGAATAGTCTTACTGATCCATCAAGCATGTCGTACAAGGCCACCTAGATGAAGTTATGTATGGGGGATGGCGACCTCGTCATGTAAAACAGACTGCTACAGTAACCACTTCAACAAGAATTTGTGAATGTTTCATGGAGTCTGACTGAAATGGGACCAGCTGCAGTGGTAGCTTTATAGTCCATAAGGAGCTTACAGGAGAACGAAGAAAAAGATTCTGAGGCGTGTGCCAGGTGGTAACATATGCATACATATCTTTTTAAAACCCTTTATATAAGATCTATAAACCTGATGTCAGCCTTGGCTAATGACGTATAATTCTGATGTCAGCCTTGGCGAATGACCTATAGTTCTGATGTCAGCCTTGGCAAAATGACCTATAGTTTTGATGACAGCCATTATATATGAACTATAGTTTTCATGTCAGTCTTGCTCCAGTCTATTCAGCAGTAAATGTATATTTGACTCCGCTCTTGAGTTAAGGAAAGCAAAAGCAGCGAGGAAGGCCCTCACCTTACCTCTCGAAGTTGGACCTAGTATAGTAAAGTTTCTAACACGTATCTTCTATGGGACTACCCTCTACAAACGATCCAAATTTATGATGTAATTCTTGCTTATAATCCTATTTCATCACAGCCTTCTTCAGTTTCCAATTATATAACTGGTCACTCTTTCCCCGTGTGCTCAACGCCAGACAATCTAGTGACGCCCCTGTAACGGCTTAACGGGCAGAAGCGGCGTACTCATATGGACATTAAAATTGTTTCTTCCCAAACAGATTCTTGCCCCGTGTAAATTCCGGGTATCTTAAAAGAGACAAAATTATTATACGTCTACTGCTCTGAAAAGGAGGGGGCCGCGGTTGCATAGTGGTTAGTGCACTGGCTTCCTAGCTCAGATCCCCAGATGAGGTGGGATTTTTTTAGGCCGCAAACGGCTCCTGGGTCGACCCAGCCCAAAATGGGTACCAGAGGAACTCTGGGAAGGTTAAGGCGGCCGGCGTGATGCTGACCACATCACCCCTAGTGTGCCGACGGTCAAGAAAATATGGGCCTAACACCATATTCCCAATATGCCTCAATGGGCGTGTAACGGGATCCTTTACCTTTTACCTACTGCGCTGATAGGCATGTCGTAAAAACTAGACTAATAGACCACTGTGCATGAGCTGCATTGGTGACTCCCAGCTCCAAAGGGAGCGACAAGGAAAACAAAAGCGTCGTCCATATATGATGTCACGCCGTCAGTGGGAGGAAGGTCACAATTTTGTGACCTTGTGTGACGAGGGGGGGGGAAAGAGGTTTGGAAAAAAACATGTGACGTCACGCAACAACATACTAGTCAACACCCCCTTCTTTCATAAATGATGTTCCTACTTTTAACCGCAATAGTTAACTTTTATCCGCAGTAGTTAACTTTTAACCGCAACAGTTAACTTTTAACCGCAATAGTTAACTTTTAACCGCAATAGTTAACTGTTATCCGCAAATAGTTAACAACTCTCTCTCTAAACAAAAATAACTCAAAAACAACCAGCAGATACTACCGTAGAGGAGTGAAGTGTTTGAGCTTCACAATATTAGGTCAAGCTTTGATAGGTAGGGTAACCTGTTCCCCTCATGGATTCCTTTACCTTTCTTAACCTTTCTTAAGAGCAGAGTTTGGTATCCATGTACAGCTGGATAGACTGTAGCGTGACACCACCATGTTTCCAACCCGCTACCTTTACCGCGAGAGGCATGCGGTCTAACTACGGACGCTCTCATAAATAGGTGCTTGTCTAAAATAGAAGGATTTTAGTGGTATGACAAGATCACTAACGTGGAGTTGATAACACGAACCAGACAAGTGTCAGAAGAACAAGGAATGAGAAGAAGACGATGGAGATGGATAGGACGCACACTGAGCAAACTTGCTCATAGCTTTACTAGGCAATCCTTGTTCTGGAATCTCCAGGGTAGGAGAGGCAGAAGAGAACCATGGATATGAGCAGACTTACATGAAGACGATAGTGAAACACCTTGAGCTGATTACACAGAACAGGCAGACTTGGCATAAAGCATATGCTTCTTATAGGGAATTGAAAGGCAGTGATGATGGGGGTGGAGAGACTTTAAAAATGGCAAAAATTGCGTGGCGTCATATGTGGACGACCCCAAAAAAATAACACTGTTTCTTTCGTGGCTTTGTGACCTCATTATTATTTTTTTGAATCGCGATGTATAAAGAAATATGGGGATGAGTGTTAAAATATTCTAGGACAACAGCTAATAACTGTCACGCGCAGATGTATATTTCAGCAAAATGTTCCATCCCGTTCGTCTAAAGTGACATCTCTTAAGCTTTTTTTTCTACTTTACACAACATCTATTACGCTGTTACCTCCCAGTGGCTGTCTGAATGACGTCATTAAATTGCATTTGCTTAGCCTCGATGCAGAATTAACCTGCCATGGGCGAAGTCAGAACACATCACTGAAACACGCGCTGATACGTAGACATTCATTATTTTGTAAGACAAACATGACCTGGAATAAAATTAATAGAGGACAGAAATAGCAGATAGGCAGACTTCCCAGAATTTTTTTATCAGCATTTTATTTATTTTGTGTGTGTGGTATTTTTGTTTTGTTTTGTTTTTGTTTGTTTGTTTTTGTTTGTTTGTTTTATTTTTAAGTTGAGATTACGTGAATTTTTAAACAGGTTTTCACTGACAACGGACAGCCACAAATGAACATAACGTAGACAAAAACAAACGGAGACACATTACTGCAACGTACGCATCGATATGAGACGGTTCTACATCTGCTTCTAACGTACCTGGAGAACGTACTCTCAAGAGATAGAAGAAAGCTATAGCCGGGCTCCCCAAAGATAGCAAACACTCTATACTGCACCATGTATACACTGCTTAGACAGCGCAGACTACACTGTCTTGGCCATGTCTGCAGCATGGAAGATGGTCGCATCCCGAAAAATATCTTTTACGGACAACTCGCAGATGGCAAAAGAACAGTTGGGCGACCGCAGCACAGTTCCAAGATGTGTGCAAGTGAGACATGTGGGCACTGGACATAAATCCTTTAACCTGGGAGGATGAAGCTGCCAATCGCACCAAGTGGCGCTACCTCAGATTGGGCGAAAAGAAGCTCACACAACAAGCATAAGAGAGGAGAAAACGTCGAAAGGAACACCAGGAAAATAAGCAGCTGAAGGCTGTCACCTCAGGGGCGCATTCCCAAGTCAGATATGACTGAAGGTGGCTATTATTATTATTATTATTACACGGCAGCATTAAGTATCGACAGAACACATGCACATTCTTCAACGTGGTATAGGCTGCGAAAGAGCGATGACCTCAGCAGCCCTAGTTAAACAACAACAGGACACTCAATGAAGCAACTCGAATTCCAAGGGGGCAGGGATGAGCGGCTCTACCAATATATAAATCCATGGCGAGCTACAATTGCTGTCGTGTGTCCCATAGACAGCAAGAAGGATGGACAATGATATTTACTCACCATTCTCTCTACAGCACGAGTAATAGTTAAACAAAATTTAGAATTGAACTCACATCGTTACAGTGGATGTGTATACTATACAAAAAAGCATTTAAAATTGTAGACCAGAGTTTCTTAACCGGTGGGGGTTCGGGAATCGATTCTAAGGGGTCCGTGTACATAACCTAAAATTTAAAACGTAAACTGTTTTATTATGCTTTAATGTACTTTTTTCCATGAAGGGGTCCATAGCGTTCATCGAACAATCAAATGGGTTCATGGCGTTCATTGGACAATCAAATGCGTTCATTGGACAATCAAATGCGTTCATTGGACAATCAAATGGGTATATAGTCTTCATCGAACAATCAAAGGAGCGCATGGCACATATATACACACACTCACACACAAACACAAAAACGTTTAAGAAAGCATGTTGTAGACAGAGAATAAGTCTGGAAACTGTTGAGGCATTATGAAGTCCCCCTGAAGATTATTAACCAAATAAAGAAAACATTTGAAGACATGGAGTGCAGAGTTCTGGGTGAAAATAAGACATCACAGGCAACATATGTGGAATTCAGTGAACTCTTACAAAATAACTTGGCGATCTAGACTCTGCCGACGACTTGGCTCGTCTGTCCCTTGGCTGGAACCAGGTGCATGACAAAGTAAAAATACCTAACTGTCACAGCAATTCTGTATGAAAACACATAAGCAAGAAAACGATATTTAGAATAAACGCTGCCAATGTTTGCCTAGAAGATGTGAACACCAAGTCAAACTCCAAAATGGTCTTTAACTCAAATGGCGTTTGCCCTATTGTATGGCCCTGAAACATGGAGAATAACAAGACACAACAATCAAGAATTTTCATGAAGGTGGACTCCCGTAGAATGGAAAGATAATTGATGTCAAAAAACCAGACAACTGCCAGCGGAAACAAAACGATGGCGATAGATAGGGCGCACATTGAGGAAACCTTAAGACAACATTACAAGGCAGTCCGTGTTCTGGAATCCCCAGGCTAAGAGATGAGATACGCATGGACAAGAGACTTTGAGACAGAGATGTAAAGGGTAAAGAAGACATAGACAAGAGACTCTGAGACAGAGATGTAAGGGGTAAAGAAGACATAGACAAGAGACTTTGAGACAGAAATGTAAGGGATTGTCGTACAGATAGGTTGTGAGTTATTTTTGTCCTGTCTGAGTAGAGTGTGTCGTTGATTTTTGATAGGAAATTAAGACTTGGGTTGGTCCCTTCTGAATAGATTAGAATAAGTGATAGTCACAATGAGAGATGATAATAGAAAAGAGATTTCCACGAGTGAGATGGTAGAATGTGATAGAGGCTGTCTCTGAGATCGAGAAATCTTCTCTCTCTCTCTGCCTATCTTCTACGACAGATTTAGAGGAGTCAGACAGTCTAAACACACACACACACACACACACACACATATATATATATATATATATATATATATATATATATATATATATATATATATATATATATATATATATATATATATATATATTAATATATCTCTGTCCACTTACGTGCACGCACATTCAAGTGACGACAGTTAAACACACAGACGTGTGGAAAACTATAACAGTGATTATATAGATATTTCGGAACGAAACTGACCGACACGCTGGAATAATTATTGAGTAGTTTAATTATCATAACCAACTTCTCTCAAAACATATAAAATTACATCAAAGCATATACAAATAGTCATAAAGTCAATAAAAGTGCTACAAGAATGATAGACCCACAGTATGATCCTTTTCCTCGATGTATAGCCCACAGTCCCGTTAGGAGAACGATGATAGCCGAAGAGTCACAGATACATATGATTTGGTCTAATATTTTCCCCGTTGTTTTTCAAGGTAAGGACAGACTGGATATCTCCGCTCTATTCTAAGGGAATTATGGTTAGCAATACTTGCATAAAGAAAGTTAAGACAGCAAAATGGGTGTCAAAAATTACAGCAATAAAGAAATCACTCAGACCTGCATTCACTCTATTTACTCAGCCGTGGCCACGTGCACTCTTGCATACTTACAGCTTTGTTAACAGCATCTGGAAACATAATTTTTAGGACATTCACATACAGAATCGTCAATGGTAGTCTTTGACCAAGAAATCCCCAGTTCCAAAAAGACGGGTTGAATTCTCTGCTTCCGGAAACGATTCCTTGGGTGTTCTTATTTTTCGGATGTCTGTTTAGGTCACATTAAAATTGTCCAGGCACGAACATTAACAACGAGCATAGTGTCAATAGCTTAGGTTTCTAGAAATGAGGAATGTCAGATCGGTGTCTACTTTCAGGAAAGGACTATCTTTGGTCACCACACCACTAGTCAAAACTCCGTCGGAATGTTACTGACGTTAATATGTTACTTGCCACATAGGCTAAAAATGTACTTGAGTTGTTTCTCAGGAAGAATTAAATATGGCGCGATAGGCTTGTTACTTCATTTAACCTATAGGGTACTTGTAAAGATTATGCACCAAGGCTTTCAAGGAAAATGTTTTAGTTCTTCACAGATATCACTCATCAGTACTTAACGCTGGCAAAGTTAGGGTTAACCCCAGTATTCACTGAATAAAGGAAAAAACACATATAAAATAATTATACATACTAGGTACTCGTTATAACTTACATTTTTAAACTGCAAGCGTACAGCTTGACTTATCATTTAAAACTTCCCGTAAAATAAGTTATATACATAAAATCAATCATCATCAATTAGGAATACTTACGTATCCCGTCAATACTCACTGATGTAGCATTTCAGTTATAAGTTAATTTTAAAATATATTCTCGTCTGATTATTTAGCAGTTTAATTTAATTCCTGATAGCTACCTGGTTTTAAGCTAGAAATTATACTTTATTCTGCTTTCCACTGAAACACGTCACTAGAAAATAATACAGACTATATTTTAATTAATCTGCACAAAAATCTAACTAGGGAAATAAGCGATTTAACACTTTAAACACTTCACAAAATTACTAGATATCTAATATATAATATTTACCTCCGTACAGAACTACAGATTAATACCACGAACTAGAATCCTTCAATATTATGGTAGTCTAGAACTCGGCAAAATGTTGCCCAGAAAATAAAGACTTTTCAATACGCAAGATATTTTTCTAGCCTGGCGATCTGTCTACTGCAGATTTAGGAGTAAGAATGAAAATCTAGTTTCAAACTCTGGTTAATATCTTAAACCCGACAAAGGGTCCCAACTTATTTCGCAAAACGAAATAATCTCCCCTTTCCGTCTTAAACACCTTACATTTAACACTACCCATTACTAGAAGTTTGCCATAACTGACACTTCTCGTCTTCACACCTCACGCTGACCAGGGCCAACAGTGAGAGCCGTGTCAGATGGGATTTCCAGACAAATGTCTCAAACTGCGTCTTGGAGATGTCGGTTATCGCGCCTCACCTGAGCGCTCAGCAGATGCAACTCGTTGTGGCAGGTGAAAATGCAGACGATATGTCGCCTATAAGTCTGGCGAAAGCGAATATTCACAGTTTACGTCTACAACGCAATAACCTCCCGAGCCTAGCATCTACGTAATAACAACACTAATGCGTTTCTAAATGAGAACAGACACTCGGCGAAAGTTTGAATGGGAAAATAGTAATGTTTAAGTCGCAAACGAACGAATGCGAAAAAATACAAAAAGGATAAAAGAGTGATAATAAGGTAGAGGACACGGGTAGAGAAAGAAAGGAAAATAGAAAATTTATTGATCATAAACTCTCTGTGACAGAGTGGATGGTGATAAGTACGTGAGAAAAAAGGTGTGAGAAATATATTTCACGAGTGATAGTTTAAGGAACAAAATATGTCTATGGAATGAGTAAGTTTCTCTATTCTAGCCTATCTATACGACTATAATTTAGTACCAGACAACCTTGCCCTCCTCATACATATAAATATAAGTTTAACTACACACACACACACACACACACACACACAATTATGTGACAACAAGACACACAAACGTGAAAAACTACGGTTAATTGGGTATGGGTCTGACCAACACACAAAGTTAAGTTTCTTTTGTTGTTTATTATCATTTAAACTTGACAACATCAAATATCTAAAGAAAGATCAAATAAAATCAGATTTACAAACATATTAAAATAGCGTAATAAATGTGCCCTCCCCTTATGGAAAAAGAACCCAAAAAGTTAATAACCCAAAGGTCGAAGGTTAGCACTATGTTACAGTGTAGACAGTAAAGAAAACAAGTTCTTACTATATGCTACCCAGTAAAGTTAACAAGTTTAAGCGAAATCCAAATTTGGTAAAGTCCCTGTAACAAAGAAAAATATTCACTCTCTTTTTCATACAGTGGCAACTCAATCACTCTTACCTACTCTTGGTGATATCCCTTAAAATTACAATTTTTCCTACTTACTTACTTAGTCGTTCCCCTTCTACCGTGAGGTGTAGAGGTTTGGAAGAGAGAGCGCCAGACCATTCTATCAGCTGTCTTCTTCCTGGCCTGGTTCCATTCTAGTCCTCGGTGCACAATTTTTCCTTACTTTATAAAATGTCAGGTTTATCTCCCAAATTGGCCCCAGTCCATCCTCTGTCAAATAAAGACTAGTGAGGTGAACGCCTAATCTGCTGTGGGTTTTTCCTGGATGAAAGAAATGTCACCGCCAATAGATGATGTAGAAATCGTGACCTTGGGGTTCACAGTTAAAAGAGGAAAATACTTCCAGTACTGGGAAACATCTGGTTGCTAAAAATGTTACAATTGATAAATGATGATAATCCTATCGGCTGGCTCTATGGCAGAGTGCCGATTCTGAAACAGCGTACATTCTGGATGCTTCACTTGAATACGACTGTCAGAAGTCGGGAATGAATGTTATTTTTTTCACCACCCCAGTGGGCTGATAAAATTTAAAAAATATTGCTGGGTTTGGAAAGTCCAGTTAAATTTTACCCGTTAAAATGTTTCTCATGTATCGTTGGCAAATATTTGCCCACCAATGAAATTGTTGACGCACAAGCCAAGAAAAGACAACATTAACCAATCAGTAAAAAAAAAGAAGGAAAAGACCGCTGGACGCCCTTGATCAGGTCTGCTAGGAATATAAGAAACATTTATGGAAAAAGGCTACTATTCTATATAGCTACATATATGCACACAGACGGTGATAAGACAATCTCTTATCCATTCCGTCAGTCCTGATTAAATTTAAAAGGAACACGGTGTCTTTAGCCTATCCTATCGCGCGTCTCTTAGCGACAGCAGGTTTGGTTGAGCTATGCAGCTCTTCCCCTCCTGCTCCCGGTCAACGATCAGCGTACAATATTAATTATTATTCAATTATCCATACGCGCCTTTACATAAATATCGCCTGTCGTTAATAGCTATTAAATTGTCGGCGTCCGTTATTCATCGTATGGTATTAAATAATAGGCACTTATAATAAATGCGCACAAAGAAATAAGCATGAATTATTTTCTGTCTCTATCAGTCGCGCTTAGCATAAACTCAGTCAGCTAAAACCGTCTCTTCTTGTGTGAGAAAGCGTTTGGTGAAATGTAACATTATAACTGAACATCTGGTATGAAATAGCTATGCGTTATTTTATTTCACTAGTTTTAACGCTAGAAAATCTAAGTGAATTTTAATGGTAAAAGCTTAACACTTTTAAACACATAAGCACTAATTTCTATGACCAGAAAATCAGAACGAAAATCCCCACGAATGCTATTAACACATTTTCCACAATGGTTCTAGAACTACGTGCTTAGACTATCCAAAAATTCTGAGTGACAACTGATATCAGGTTTAAGAAAACACAGTTTATATATCATTATGTTTCTCTGATCTATAGATGATGTTACTTTTCGCACTATTGTGTAAGTATCGGAGAATCAGAACAGAGTTCCCCAGATAGAAGTGTACGGTCGGCCTTTCTCGGGCGTTCAACCGCCATCAAAAGACTAATATCCGTGTAACGGGGTTCTCGAAGATTTTTGCCAGTGAATCGATAACAAAGCGCACTCGGGAAAATCCTGGATCTCCCCTCGTGGACTTCAAAGACTCTGTTTTTTTCACGTGCAGTCTGTCAGGTATCGTATGATTGACAGATAAGCTAGCGTGAGAAAACTAGGTAAACAAACCTGATTCGCTACCAGTTATGACTGACAGGTCATGCAGTTTGTAAACATTGCGTTAGCTCGTGTTCACAGAAAAAGAGGTGGGACGAAAAGTACGCTTGTGTAAGTAAAACACAGGTAGAAAAAATGCGTGGTTTTACTAGCAAATCATAGAACGCTACGAGGTTACCAGCCTGTCAGATTATTGTAGGCTCTCTTTCCATTATACGTCACAGGGATAAAGAATACATAGACAAGAGACAGAGATGTAAGGGATAAAGAAGTCATAGACAAGAGACTTTGAGCAGATGGCACAGGACATGACAACGTGGCATGGATGTGTTGAAGGATTTCTTCCTTGGGACGCTGAAGGGAAATGATGATGATGATGATCCAGGGATACCAAGTGCAACAGAATAAAGTTCGCAGCAAATATTTTAATTATCGCTGGATTAACCTCTCTCTCTCTCTCTCTCTCTCTCTCTCTCTCTCTCTCTCTCTCTCTCTCTCTCTCTCTCTCTCTCTCTCTCTCTCTCTCTCTCTCTCTCTCTCTCTCTCTCTCTCTCTCTCCCCCTCTCTCTCTCTCCCCCTCTCTCTCTCTCCCCCTCTCTCTCTCCCCCTCTCTCTCTCCCCCTCTCTCTCTCTCCCTCTCTCTCTCTCCCCTCTCTCTCTCTCTCCCTCTCTCTCTCTCTCTCTCTCTCTCTCTTTCAAAATGTCGAGCTACCAGGTTTTTGATGAATCTTATGATCTACTTTAGCACATAAGACAATCACGTGACCTCACGCACATGTCAAGCAGAACCTGATCCAATCAGCATTTCTCGTTTCTTTCCAAAATGTCTTAGGGCATCTCAACACGAACGTGAGTAGCACTCAACACCTGGTCAGAGATGTACACATTAATAAGACGCTTATACGGACATGTGTGTGTTCAGTCGGAGAAGAAATTGACAAGAAGCATGGATACCACATTATTCCAGTCAAGCCAATCCGTTAAGGTCCATATAAAGCATAAGGATGCAACTGTTGGTCGTCACCGATTGCTATAACGGGTGTCCGCCTTCAGCCCCATCAATGATCAGACCCTACAAAAGAAGGGACCAGCAAGGACCCTTTGGCCCGGGCCTCACCCCAAAGGTGGTGGTGGTGGTGGTGGGGGGTGGGGGGTCGGTCACTTCAGCCGGGGATGCATGATTAATTCACTTTTAACACCTCTTCCCAAACAATGAGGGGACCTCAATGTGAAAAGGCTCGGGCCTCACCTGAGCTCTCGGAGACCTGCCTTTGAAAACCTGGTTGTCAGTGCTTCCTCTTTCGTTGTTTTTCCATAAGTTATCTTTGGGCTCCCAACTTTTTTCGTTCAATGTTGGTTTTCATAGGGCATGTATGGCATACTGAGTGATTATTTTATCTATATCGTTTCTGTGCCCATGTAGAGTCCTCGGCACAGCTAGTCTTTGCCGCCCATTCCCATTCAAGCGTAACAAGTTGTTGGTGTATCTCCTCAATGTTATCTCCTGGTTAACGGCGTGACTCCTAAATGGTCTCAGATTCGATAATTTTTCAAATGTGTCTTTTCATATTAATTTTATTTGTGTTTTAATGTTTCGCCTTTAATTACTGGGAAGGGGAGACAGTTGCATTTCTTTATCGGCATAATTACCCGACATATGTCCATGAACATGGTCGGCCTTAATACATGCATGGCCACATTTTGACTATTCAAGTGGGGAGGATGTGGGGAAGGGGGGGGGGGGGGGTTACCTGGACTTTAAGTTTAAGTTTTTTGTTGTTGTAACACGCTTAATGTCAAAATTTTGCAACATAGATATTGTTTAACTTGTAATACAATGTACCAGCATATATTCCTGGTTTAACTTGTAATACAATGTACCAGCATATATTCCTGGTTTAACTTGTATCAGCATATATTCCTGATAAATAATTTGAAATAATCTTCGTTCCTTTTTTTTTAAAGATGGAGGTGGAAACCATGTGCGAGGCTGGATTAAGTCAAATAGGTTAAATCGGCACAAGGCCGACCCTTTCCAGTTAGAGAACCGAAGAAAGAAACTGTGAATGACTCAACAACATTTACGATTTATGAAACTGCACACACACAAAATACTCGAGACAAATCCCAATCGGGGAAATATGGAATAGTCTAACCAAGTTCAAACGTACAGAGAGAACTTCAGGAACTCGAGTTCAACCAGATATGAAACAAAAGCTGAAGTGATGTACTACACGAATTCTACGAGCAGAACACAAGACCGGACAAAATCAATAACACAACAAAAGAAGCAATGACTGTCTGGCGTGCGCGCGTTTCCCAATACCTTCTATCAAGTCCATGTAAACTTTGCACTTTCTAGCTTTTCTTGAACTTCATAGTCACGGAATAAGTGCTATTTTAAAACGGGCGGTATTTTTACGTATCTGTCGTCATCTTTGTCGAGCTCAAAGAAAGTAGGAAATATTTTCTGTGTACAGAATTTCACTTCTCACCGGGATGTTATTGTGAAGTTACGCAATTCTTGACACTATTCCAAATATTTGTTTCCAGAAGTGGTGTTACCTTCGACGCAGCTATTTCATGTCTTTCATTCTACATTTCTACAGCAGATAAACCACCTCGCTTAACACGATCTACCGGAGAGGTTCCCAACCTTCTGTAGGTCTCGACCACCGTAACGACAGTGATATGCATATGAGGCCCCGATAAGGAGGAATAACATGTACAGGGTTAGTTTTACATTAGCAAATAGTAATAGGTCTTCTTCAGTTATAACTGATTATAAGAATGATAAACTGAGGCAATAAACCTTCATCTGTTTGTTTTTTCTGGTGTTTCTTTCGGCGTGCACTTTACTCTTCTGTTTGCTGTAAGAGCTTTTTTCGCTCACTCTGAGGTGGCACCGTAAGGAGCATCGCCCTTTGGTGCGATCGGCAGCTTCGTCCTTCCTGGTTGCTGGATTTATTACCGGAGCGTTCATGTCTCTCTTCCAAACATCTGTGAACCTCGGCTACGGTCGCCCGGCTGTCCTTTTGAAATCTCCCACTTGTTACATCAGGTGTATTGTGCTATATTACATATCTAAGCATTTATTACACATAAAAAAGAAGTCTACGTTTATTCAAATTACAAAAAAGTTACTCAGTTATAACTTTATGTAGTTACTTATTTAAAATTCTTCAATAGGCAGCGTTGCATGATTTTATATTAGGCCTGAATTAATCACCAGAATGCCAAATCTCATACAACCGATATTCACTTCTGTTATGAAGGTTGCCAAATGGCGACTTCTCTATTTTTTGTTGCTGTTCGGTTAATTTTATTTGTAGAATTTTGTTTAAAAGACAATATTTCTTCACTGCATTGTGGATCCATTCAGTCCAGGGGACCCGCGGACCACAAGTTGAGAAACGCTGATCTAGTGAGAAAGAACTGTGGAAGGGGACGAGTGGGTTTCGCTTGTATTAATGCAGAGTGGGGTTTCTGTTTTTAACAGTTGCTCTTCCAGGTTTGTGGGATAATTTGTGTCAAGCAAATTCAGTTTACATCAAGTGAAGCGTTCACTCAAGAGACTAAATTAACAAGCGAAGAAAGGAAAATATATTACGATGCATTTGAGTCAAGTGTGCGTGTTGCCCTAATGAAGCTAACAGTTTAAAAATAACTGTTATCCTTTCGTAGAAGTATCACCTCAGATCATTCACAACAGAGATAATTTTGGTTCGTGTTATGTTATTTGACTAAAGTAATAACAGAACACAGACTTTAATTTTAAAGAATGCTCTTAAGGAATGCGTAAACAGCTTGGCAAGAGAAGGTTGGAAGTTATGAGGAAGTAATTCTGTATAGATGTAATACATTATATTGCTATATGACATAATTTATTTATTTGATGTATTATGTGTGTTAATACGTCATAGTGAGACGGCGAGAGTCCGTCCTACTATATGACCGAGACTGGACGCATGCGGTTCATGTGATTAGAATATTGGAGAGGTTCGTACTGATTATATGAACGTAGTGATCGTTCAGGTCTTCGCTCATGAAATGTCAGTGCTGTTGAAAGTCGCAAGAGATTTGTTGATGTGTAACGATATCCACTAATGGAAAATTGAAGATATGTCTGAAAAAAGTGCAAACAGATTTTAAAATAATCAGACCACAGGGTTTTTTTTATATCTGGACATGTGCCCTAATATAACCGAAGAAAACTGTGTCTAGGTTGAACGGAGCGCGCCTAGCCAAAATGAGGGAATATTTTTATTTTTTAAACATATTTTGGATCGCCATCTCTACGTGTTGCTGAAGCCTTTTACCAGTTGCCATTGTTTGACAAATTGTGTTGGATCTACTCTACAAGATATGCACACCTGGACCAACAACCATATGTTGAGAACACATTAAAATGGCTCTCGACGGAAGTGAATATCTTTGGGATGAAACAAAATACAAAGCGTGTGAACAACACACGTGAACACGAACGTGAAGTTCCGCTGTACATTCAATTAGAGATAACCGAGCTCCGAAGTAGCTGATTACCTGGCAATAACCTGGCAGGGTCAGACGGGAAGGAATGAGCAACGAAACCAAGAAAACGAGACACTATAATAACTAAACTTTTATCGTCATAAATCCTCAGCTCGCCAAGGAGCTTAGTTCTTGAACTCCTGTCACGTGCAATGAGCTCAAGATTTTTCCATATCGTCTTCATTTGCTATCGTTTCTGTCTTCGTGTCTTTTTAGTCTCCTGCTACCTCACTTACCATGGGTGTTCCAGAATAAGGACTGCCTTGTAATTATAGCAGCAGGTTTCCTCAATGTGTGTCCAATCGATTTGTCACCGTATTCTCCTCATTTCTTGTTCCACTGGCACTTGCCAGAGTCTTGTTACCAGTTCCAGATTGAGGAACTTGTAATAACATTTAAATCCATCTACTCTATAACAGTCTGTAACTAAATTAAGAAAGGATAAAACTGGCTCAAATCTCGCGAAAATAGAAGCCAGGGAAAGTCCAAAGAAAACACATGGAGATGAGATACTAATTAAGGATTTTTTTTTTTTTCTATTTGTTTACGTGCTCGTGATTGAGTCTGTTTGCGTGCTCGTGATTGAGTGTGTGTTTCAGCTTGTGTTTATAAATATGACAGTTTCGTAGTTTTAGTGTGTCTTTAAAGTGTCTTGAAAGTACTAGTTCGACTTTACATAATTCCAAAGTCCTTCAATGTTAGGGTCACACATGTGAAAACCTCTTCTGGGGGTACTCAGTTCAATAATTACCTTTGCACGTCGATTTCCCGCACGAAGGTAATGGTGCCACCCCAAAGAACCTGATTCTATATCCCTCGGCTTACTGTCTTACCCGTGCCTTGAACCCAGATCTTTTACTGTTGTAGGTCTTCTTTTCTTCTTCTTTGATCCTTAGCCGCCGTCCGTCAAAGCAGTCAGTGGCCATCACGCCTAGTGGCGTCTTGTAGGGCAACAACAAATTGATTCCACTTTGCTCGGTCGGTGGCCATCTTTCGTACAGTGCCCCAACTCTGGTTCATTCTTTGCATCTCAGCCTCCACAGTCCTCCGCCAGGTTGTTTTTGGTCGGCCTCTTTTTCGTTTTCCTTCAGGGGTCCAAAGCATAGCTGTTCTTGTGATGGCATCGGGGTCTCTTCTGAGGACATGACCAAGCCAGTTCCAGCGTCTGCCAGCTATGATGGTGTGCATGTCCTCTTGCTTGCTACGAGTAAGCAGATCTTGGTTAGTGATGGTATTCGGCCAAAAGATTCGGTGAATTTTTCTTAGGCATGTTGTGTGAAAAGAGGACAATTTCGACATTTCCTTCTCTGTAACTCTCCAGCATTCCGCACCATAGAGAAGCACAGAAAGCACGCAACTCTGATATAATCTTAATTTTGTGCTTGTGCTGTATTGGGAGGACTTCCAGATGTTGTTTAGGCTAAAGAAGGCTGTTCTTGCCTTATTCATTCTGATGTTGATGTCTTTGCCTGCCCCGCCGTCTGGTGTTACTATGCTTCCTAGGTATGTGAAGGTATCTGTCTGTACCAATTGCTTATTCCTTACTGATATGGGCTCAGGGTTGCTCACATTGAGCGTCATGACCTCAGACTTCTTTAAATTGATGTTCAAGCCCACCTGCTGGCTAAACTTATTAAGTCTATCCGTTTTTTCCTGGATGTGTTGATGTGAATGTGCTAGTAGTGCAATGTCATCTGCATATTCCAGATCTTCCAATGTAGAAAATGATGTCCATCTTATTCCTCTTGGACTGCCCTCTGTTGTCTGGCGCATCACCCAGTCTATGACTATTAAAAATAGAGTGGTTGATAAGGGGCATCCCTGTCGTACTCCTGTCTTCACCTCAAAGGTTAGGTTGCTCTGCCCAACACTGCACGTAAAGTTTGCATAGAGGCTTTTTATGATTGAACTATGCAGCTTGGAATTCCATAAGCCCTCAGTATTTTCCATAAACTGTCCCTATGTATGCTGTCAAAAGCCTTTTCAAAATCAACGAAATTAATGTAAAGCTGTCTTTGCCATTCTGAGCACTGCTCTATAATGTTCCTGAGAGTGAATATATGATCTACACATCTCCTGTTCTTTCTAAATCCTGCTTGTTCTTTCCTCAGTTTGTGATCTACTGCCTTTGAAATTCTCTGTATAATTATCCTGTTGTAGGTGTGTAGTAATAATTTATCGGGCTCAATTGCTATGAGACTGCCAAACCACTTAAGTTTCTGTCTTTCTATATATTTGTGGCAGGATGTAGTTCGTACAATTTGTCTTAGGTAACTATTTATCTTTCTGTCACTCCTGGTAATAATAATGGCTTTTCTTAAGCATCGCATCTCACAAGATGCGATTTTCCTTTCTGTGTTTGGTTATGATCCATGATTGTCACTGGTATCAAACAGTAGGTAAAAATATACTACTGTTCAGCTTCCATTCAGTTTCCATACTGATATTCGGATGTTTGATTAGTGGTGACAGTTGGTAAGTCACTGTACATCCCTCTTTGACATCTCGTTTCAATTTCTCTGTCAAGTCTTTCATTTTCTGTAAAAATGCTTTCTTGGTATTTGAGCTGTGGAACTTATTTATGCTGGTTTAACTTTCATTATCTTACTTTAACTAATGGAGACAAGATCTAAGGAGAACAGCTTATGTAACTAATCGAAGTAGGACTAACCGTAATGAAAAATAGGCTCACTCCAGTCAATGTTACGTTTTAAAACGTCATTGGCGCATAGCAACCTAACAAATAAAAACAAATAAACAAAAAAAATATTTACCTTTCGGTAAGTATGTCTTCACTTCGCCTATTCCATTTCCCGCACCAAAAGCCATCTGTACACATATCTGTGAGCATTATCTGATTCTGCGACATGGAGGGTATGTGTTTCTATATTTGTGAAGGATTTTATCTCAAAATTAATCAATGGGAATTCGCTCCATTCATGAATATTGTATAACAACTATAAGCCAAAAATACAAATTTACGCGCTTTATCGTTCATCTTGACACAACTCTTAATACTTGTCTGTCCTCATTTGTTCCCCTTGAAAATGGTGCTTGTTTGCTTCCCTTGATCTGTTATTGATTAACCTGTACTTTCTGTTTTTTTTTTTGTTTTTTGTTTTTTTTTTAATACATTTTAAGTTTGAAGATTTATGTTCAGGAATATTCCTCCGTAGATGGTGTTATACGCTTGTTATATACACTCTTCATTACTGGATGGCGTAGAAACATGTGCAGTGAGCATGCAGCTGCAAGAAAGAATTGAGGCTCTTGAGATGTGGACACAGAAAAGAATGGGGCGGATCTCACGAAAAGAGAAAAACAAATATAACGAAATACAAGAAGAGCTAAAAATGAAAAGAGAATTAATGAATAAGATCAAAACTAAAAAGCTAGAAATCTAACAAATGACAAGAAAATTATTGAATGAGATTAAAGCTAGGCATATTCACTACGTTGGTGATAAGAAAACGACACAACGTATTTATTTTCTTGTTCAACTCTTGCCGAGAAGTGTCAGAGGAAGATGAAAACAACCGAGAAGAAAACATTTACGGCAAACGCGTAAGAGGGATACAGAGCTGTATGTAGGAAGGTAACACAACAAGATGAGAAAGAATCGGTTTGTCAGAATGTACAGACAAGAGAAGAGGACGTTGGATATGCACTTGTGGTCCGCTCCCCAGTTGAGGCGGGATTTTTTTTTTACACCGCAAACGGCTCGGAGGTCGACCCAGCATCATTAATTGGGTACCAGAGCAACACTGGGAAGGTTAAGGCGGCCGGCATGATGCTGACCACATCACCTCTAGTGCCGATGGTCAAGAAAATATGGGCCTAACACCATATCCCCAATGTGCCTCAATGGGCGTGTAACAGAATCCTTTACCTTCACCTTTATTGTTTTACATGGTGGGGTTGCCAGCCTTACACACAACTTCACCGTAGTAGCCTCTTACGCAGCGAACCTATTCTTTGTCTGCTCAGAGATATTCAAGAAACACAGAAGATATCATCATCATAATCATTATTCTTTGAACTCCTTAAAGAGCATAAAGCTGCCGTTGTTGCTGGTCCCCTTACATGACAAGCTATACCAAGAATTCACATACTGTTGCAGCTTTGGTTTCTGTAGCTATTTTTTGTACATGATGATGTTGCCAACCTCATA
The DNA here is from genome assembly GCA_024509875.1 of Oreohelix idahoensis. Taxonomy (NCBI): domain Eukaryota; kingdom Metazoa; phylum Mollusca; class Gastropoda; order Stylommatophora; family Oreohelicidae; genus Oreohelix; species Oreohelix idahoensis. The sequence continues at coordinate 162,692 of JAMPIV010010333.1, read as the reverse complement.
TCAGTAGCCTTGTACGACATACCTGAGGTGTAGTAGTCCTATTTTTTATTTGTCTAGTCAGAGAACTACTCGGGGCCACATACGATATTCTTCTTTGGTCCTTGACCACTGACTGACAAAGCAATCAGTGGCCATCACGCCTGGTGGTGTCTTGTATGGCAGCAACAAATTGTCCCTCCACTTTGGTCCTTGACCACTGACTGACAAAGCAATCAGTGTCCATCACGCCTGGTGGTGTCTTGTATGGAAGCAACAAATTGTCCCTCCACTTTGGTCCTTGACCATTGACTGACAAAGCAATCAGTGACCATGTAGTGAAATCTGTGAGAACTAACGCTTAATTCCACAGCACGTTCAATTTGCATACCGAAGTAAGGGCCTAAACGATTTGCCGCGGTTTAACATTAATACCATGACGGGCGTTCGAAAGACCCCCTTTTTCTCGATCCGCGTTCTGGACATATATTCACACGCTGGTTTTAGCAGACGATATATATATATACACACACGCAATGTGACGTGGCGCCGTAAGGTTAACGTCCGATAAGGTAGTTTAAAATAAAAGGAAAATTAAGGTTAACGTCCTTGTAGTGGTGTTTGATGGTATTGTATGATGTTGATATTACTAAATGTAACTGTATGAGGCCAGCTGTGATGGCTCCTGAGATAAAATGTAGTTGAGAATTGTCAGAAGGCCTTTCTTGCTACCACTACGACCTCACACTTAATTTTTTTTTTAATGAATGTGGCTACGTAAAGTGTCTAGGGTTATGATATGTAGTGTGGTATAATAGGTTATAGATATACCCACAGATATTTAACAAGACTAATAATATTAATAAATGTTAAAATACACTGAACTAACTCACGTGTGTAAAATTTTTTGATAGAATTATATTACATTTATTTTGTTCTGGATCAATTTTTTAGGTTGACCAGAACTTAAAAGGATTTAGAGATTATGAAAGAAATGCATGGAATATTATATCATAAATGCAATAGTGTACATATATATGTACTATACTAGTTAGTTTTATTAAAATGTTCTAGTAGTCATCTACTTGGGAGGATAGTTAATGTTTGTGCTGTTGGGGTGGCCTCATCACACCTGTCTATATTGACTACACAGTGTCCAGAAAATGGTGGGAATTTTTATGGGGGTATTAGTAACTACACAGCGTTGGTGAATGTCCAGCAGACCAGAGGCTCACTCATCTTGTCGTTGTAGCTCTGGTGCTGAAATCAGGTGGTCCCACCTCTCCGTGCTGGCGGGCAATAATGGTGGTCTCTGTCACAAGTACTGCACAGATACACTCGAGTAAAGTCACCAACTGAATAGACACTGCTTTGTTGACAACAGAAACTCACAGCTCTGCAATCAAAGTATGGGCCATGTGTCAAAATCTATTCTCTACCCACGTCTGGACACAACACTGACACAACAACCACATCATACAGACAGGTCAGATCTCTCTGACCAAACAGCACATTTACCATGGTGGTTTTACATCAGATAGATCCTCCCAGACTATAGGTTCTGAAAAATATTTATTAGTTGTCTGCCCTAAAAGAGGATAGGTAATATGTTTCATTATTCTCAACACTTGATCTGTCTTGCCTAACCCTTGCTGGAGTTTATGTACATTGTTGGTCCCTAGACCCTGACTAGGGCGGGGGGTCTAGAGCAAATCCCTACTTGTTTGTAAGGCTAGATTTCGATATGGCAGTATCAAATCACTCGAACATGAAACAATATTCAAAATATACAAAGAAATAATTTCAATCTTACCAGATTATGAATAAATAACACAGAATTGCTAGCAAAACTCAGCTGAGCTGCTGGCTATAGTATGGCGTCCCTAAATTTATTACACTTTCTTTCATATGGAAATCACCACACTTTAAAATCTGTGTCTATCACTGAACAACTATTGAAGAATGGCCCCACTTTCGCGTCTGAGCGCTAATGATATGATTGTCTGTGGCCAATCACTGCCTAGGTTTATTTGAATTTCAAATTTCCTACCATAAAGTCATTTCAGTCATGCTTCAGTCAAGTATGGATGGTTATCTGTTAGTCTGTCCGTCTCTACTTGTGTTTCTACAAAATGTACTTGATTTTTGAACCAACCTTTCTCTCCCCTCCAAAATTTTGTCGTTAAAAGTTATTTTTAGACACAGCTACCACCCAAAAACCCTCTCCTCCATACTAAGTAAATTTGAACACCTGCGTCTCGAGGTCGTGTTTTTTTTTGTGCAAATCGCGACACTTTTAGATTCAATACAGTCTGTCGATGATGTGAACAACACTGTCTTTTGTCATTATCTTCAATATTATCTATCCGTCTGTAAAATTAAGACCATATTAGTTCACTGCTCAGAATGGGCCATCCGGCCAGCTAATTTTTATATTCCTAACATTAATATTAAGAAAATTTTACTTTTTAATTTTTGTAATATTCCAAACATCTGCGTTTTAGCCGCTGAATTCAAATCAAGGGCTTGGTATCGCGCAAAAGCGTCCAATAAATGACTGTGGCGTAACATATCTATGGTCCCTTCTGTCGAGTTGCTTACTTTTTATGTCAACTTGGGAAACGTGACTTTTCTCCGTTCCCCCCCCCCCCCCCAATTGCGTCTCCTTAGCCTTTCTAGTCTCACGCAATCTTTCCAGTCATATTTTTTTCCTTTTTGATCCGCCGTTCCCCTCCTGTCTAGCAAGTCAATTTTTATGGAGGATGATGACCCGCGGTCTAGGCGATCATGTACTACAGCAGCCTACGCATTATGTTTTTATCCTTACATGTTATCTTTGGAGGTATTTCACCGTTGTATCTCTGTCAATTTCACTACACATCTCCCCACTTGAAAACATGCCTATGGCAAGTTCCAAAACCAGCGATACACATAGGTAAAATTACTCCTCACGTCTGCCACTACTCTAATTTTGATCACAGGGGTGCCGACTGAGGAAATCTGCACCGACATTCAATTTGCCTGGGATATATTGGATACTAAACTGATAAGGTTGAAGCAACAAAGACCACCTCAACAATCTTGCGTTTTCATGCTTAGCCTGAGACAAGAACACGAGAGGCTGATGGTCCGTCTCCACCACAAAAGTCCTACCATACAGATAGATTTGAAACTTCTTTATTGCCCAGATTAATGCTAAACATTCTTTTTCGCTTGTGGAGTATCCTTGTTCCGCCTTATTCAATTTGCGGCTTGCATAAGCGACTGGTTTAAGTTCCCCATCAGGTGAAGCTGATCTTTGCAACAAAGCCCCTCCGAGTCCTACATTACTTGCATCGGTTCTTAAGACAAAGTCCTGTGTCAAATCAGGCAGTTTGAGAATAGGCTTGCTAGTGAGTTTTTCCTTTAACTCTTGGAACGCTAGTTCACATTGTGCAGTCCAAATAATTTTATCTGGAAGTCCCTTGCGAGTCAAATCAGTCAGAGGAGCACAAATAGCGTTAAAATTTTTGATGTATTTCTGATAAAATCCGCATAACGACACGAATGATCGCACGTCTTTTTTTGTTTGTGGCCTAGGTGCTCTCTGCAGTTTTTCCAAGTTCTTAGGATCAGGGGTCATATTACCCTGATATACAGTGTGTCCCAAGAATTCCAACTCTTTGCATCCAATACAACATTTTGTTGGCCTAGCAGTCAAGTTCGCCTCCCGAAGTCTATCAAACAACATCTCCAGAGCTTCAATGTGTTCTTCAAATGTCTCTGTGGCGACGAGAATATCATCCATGAAATTCGTGATACATGGGTTATTCAGGGGATCCAACAATTTTCGCATCATCCTTGAAAACACACTCGGAGCATTTTTCAGTCCGAATGGTAGCATATTGAATTCATAATGTCCATCCGAAGTGCTAAAAGCCAAATAAGGTCTCACTTCAGGCTTCACTGGGATCTGGTAATAGCCTTTACTAAGATCCACCTTTGAAAAGTATTTTGCCTTGTTCAGTCTGGCAAATAACTGTTTTGTGTCTGGTAATGGATCCACTTGTCCTTCTGTGACAGCATTCAGTTTCCTGTAATCTATGCACAGTCTGTGTTCCCCAGACGGTTTTCTCAACAAAACGACACTAGAACTAAAAGATGATTCACTGTGCGAAATAATCCCCTCCTTCAACAAATACTCTATTTCTTCCTTCAATGCCTTCTCCTTCGCGAACGGAATAGAATAGGCTCTCATACAGATTGGGTTTGAGTCTACCAGTTTCATGTCATACTGTAGCAAATTTGTATGGCCTGGTTTATCTGTTAATACATCTGTATGTTCCTCCAGAACCTGTTGAACTCTCTCCCTCTGGTTTTTAGTCAGGTGCTTACTGACTTTTACCTGTGCTGCGGTTTCACAAGGATGTAATGGGTATTCATGTGAGGTGAGTGGTTCTTTTTGCATCTGGGTTGCAATAGCTAAGGTCAATAAGGGGGTGCTTTCCTGGAGTGGTCTGTCCAGATACTTCTTTAACAGGTTTACATGATAAACTTTCTCCTTCCCCTTTTTGTCAATTTTATAGTTTGTTCTAGACACCTTCTCTAGAACCGTATATGGACCTTGCCAACCAATTTGTAATTTATTCTGGCTTCCGGGTAGTAGAAGCAGCACCTTCTCTCCGACTGCCAGTTCCCTGTCCTTTGCCTTCCTATTAAAATATGCTGCATGTTTCTTCCTGGCTTGCTTCAAATTATCATTTGCCAGTTTCCATCCAGCTTTCAAACGAGTGGTCAGTTCGTTCACATATTGATACGATGAGGTAACAGTCTCTTCCGCCTTCTCATCTGTCCAGGTCCTTAATAGAGCTTCTAATGGACCTTTTATTGGCCTCCCAAATAGCAGAGTTGCGGGAGCCATCCCGGTTGAACTATGTGGTACCTCCCGGTACGCAAACAATGCGGCGGGCAGGAATTGATCCCACAGATCCGGTTTTTCGTGTGCCAGCTTTCTCAGGATAGAAATGAGAGTCCCATTGAACCTCTCTACCTGGCCGTTCCCTTGTGGATGGTACGGACTACAATGAAAGTGCCTGGCTTGAAATAGCTTAAAAACTTCTTCCGTTAGTTTCCCCTTGAACTGAGAACCATTATCCGTCAAGATTTGATGCGGGAATCCTAATCGGGTAAATATTGTAAGTAGTGCCTCTGCTACATGTTTTGAATCAATTGATGGCAGGGCTACCGCCTCTCCCCACATAGAACAAGTGTCCACCAGAGTAAGGATGTAACTGTTCCTCCTCTTGGTCCGAGTGAGAGGTCCTACAATATCCACTGCAACCCTCTCAAAAGGTGTTCCCACTATGGGCATTTCCCCTAGAGTTGCAGGAGCAGTCCAGTGCTTTGGAGCTACCCTTTGACATTCTGGGCAGGATTTGACATATCTTTTTATATCCTCCGTTATCCCTGGCCAGAAGTAATGACAAGCTATACGCTGTCCTGTGGCGCTGATCCCCATGTGACCACTGAAGGGAATCGCATGCCCGAGTTCCATCACTTTATCTCTATATGAAGTGGGAAGAACCAGCTGGTTGTGACCATTTGTTCCAGTTCCGGCCTTCCTGTATAATAGTTTGTTCTTCATGAAATATTCCCCCTTGCTCGGAGGTGTGTGGCATTTGGGCAATTTTTTAAAAACATGGCTTGAGTGTCCTATCCTCAGCCTGCGCCTTCCTCATCTCCTCTGGATGAGCATTTATAGGTTCACCTTCTTCCTCCTTCTTCTGTGACCTGGTCTGCACTGTCGCCATGATCACAGGTTTCTCGGGATTCCCCAAGAAGACGTATCTACACCCCAATATCAGAGGGTAGATTGGTTCATCTATCACTGCTGCTCTGATTTCTCCTTCCACATAGCGAGTTTTCACCGTTATCCTTGCGATGGGAAGTGTCATGAGTGGTATGTCCTTAGTCGCCCCTTGTATTTCCACTGTTTCTGTGGTATACTGACTTGGGTCCACTAGGCTAGACTTCACAACTGAATCATAATCCAAACCTGTATCATAAAGGCACCTTATGGTGACCCCATTACAAATAACATCCTCACAAACTGGGGGGTGATAAGGTTCCTGTTGCTCCTTAGGATTAACCTTTAATCTTTGCGTCCCCGACTTCATTGCAGCAATGTTTGAAGGTTTCCTTCTACAAAATTCGGTGTTATGGTTATCCTTCTTGCACCATTTACACCATCTTTTTCCTTGGTTCAACGGTTTTCTTTCATTGAACTTTTGGTCATTGAACTGTGAGTTTCTGTCGCGATAGTCATTTCTTGGCCGCTCAAAGTTTGTCCTACCTTTATTTCCCTGCTCTCTAGTATCAAATTTATTAAATTGCTGTGGAGCTTTAAAATTGTCTATGTGCTTCTTTTTAGCACCACTTACCTCTGCCTGAGCTGCCTGATACCTCTCAGCAACATTTAAAATTTCCCCCAACTTCTCTGCACCTTGTTCCATGAGAAATTTTCTCATGTCTGGAGCCATGGACTCTCTCAATTGCTCAATCATGATCATTTCTTTAAGATCTTGGGTCTTCCCCAGAGCCGTCCATTTCTCCAAATAGGTTTCTAGTCTAGCAGAGAATTGGTGGTATGTCTCCCCAGACAACAGTTTGGCATTTCTGAATTTCTTACGATAAAATTCACCATTCTTCTCGTACCTTAATAACAAAGCCTGCTTTAACATGTCATAATTGTCTTGGTCTTCCCTGTTCATTTTGGCAAATACTTCATAAGAAGTACCTCTCAATCCTTGTGATAGCTTTAAGCTCCACCTCTCTCTCTCTAACCCATATGTAGTAGCTAATAACTCAAAACGTCCTAGGTACCCCTCTATGTCATCGTCTTTCTCAACAAAATGGTCTAAATGAAACCCCATAGCTGAGTTTGAGGCTCCCAGACTGGGCGTAGCATCTGAGGCAAAAGGGCTGGCACCATTTTCAGGAGCCTGGCCTTGTAATTCCAGCTCCCTTAGTCGTAATTCGTGCTCCCTCTGCAACCTTCTATCTTCTGCCTCCCTTTGCTGTCGTTTTTCTTCTGCCTCAATCTGCAGCCTCTTAGTCTCAGCCTCTAACTTCTTCTCTTCAACCAACCTGTCAGACTCCAATTTTCTTTCAGCCTCTTTTTCTAATCTCCTTTCTTCCCGTTCAATATATTTATCACATTCAGCCGTTACGTATTGAATTAAAATTTGACCATCCATTCCCATCTCCTTCGCGGTGAGCACAGCAGCTGATCTAAATTTTGCCAGCTCCGCCATACTTTTTAGACAATATAATAATATACAAGATAAATCTCTAACCAGTAAATACACTAAGTACTTCTTATGACTATAGTCTAACCAATTCTAACTAACCAGTTAACTAATTAATTATTACTGGCTGTGAAGATTCACCAACTTTTATCTGCAGGGACACTTTTAATTTTAAAGGAAATTTTACAATTTATTTCCCTACTTTTATTTCTCCCACCAGGAGATCCTAATATTACTGTTGGGCTAATTATCCCCGGACAAGACCCCAATTTATGTAGTGGTGTTTGATGGTATTGTATGATGTTGATATTACTAAATGTAATTGTATGAGGCCAGCTGTGAAGGCTCCTGAGATAAAATGTAGTTGAGAATTGTCAGAAGGCCTTTCTTGCTACCACTACGACCTCACACTTAATTTTTTTTTTAATGAATGTGGCTACGTAAAGTGTCTAGGGTTATGATATGTAGTGTGGTATAATAGGTTATAGATATACCCACAGATATTTAACAAGACTAATAATATTAATAAATGTTAAAATACACTGAACTAACTCACGTGTGTAAAATTTTTTGATAGAATTATATTACATTTATTTTGTTCTGGATCAATTTTTTAGGTTGACCAGAACTTAAAAGGATTTAGAGATTATGAAAGAAATGCATGGAATATTATATCATAAATGCAATAGTGTACATATATATGTACTATACTAGTTAGTTTTATTAAAATGTTCTAGTAGTCATCTACTTGGGAGGATAGTTAATGTTTGTGCTGTTGGGGTGGCCTCATCACACCTGTCTATATTGACTACACAGTGTCCAGAAAATGGTGGGAATTTTTATGGGGGTATTAGTAACTACACAGCGTTGGTGAATGTCCAGCAGACCAGAGGCTCACTCATCTTGTCGTTGTAGCTCTGGTGCTGAAATCAGGTGGTCCCACCTCTCCGTGCTGGCGGGCAATAATGGTGGTCTCTGTCACAAGTACTGCACAGATACACTCGAGTAAAGTCACCAACTGAATAGACACTGCTTTGTTGACAACAGAAACTCACAGCTCTGCAATCAAAGTATGGGCCATGTGTCAAAATCTATTCTCTACCCACGTCTGGACACAACACTGACACAACAACCACATCATACAGACAGGTCAGATCTCTCTGACCAAACAGCACATTTACCATGGTGGTTTTACATCAGATAGATCCTCCCAGACTATAGGTTCTGAAAAATATTTATTAGTTGTCTGCCCTAAAAGAGGATAGGTAATATGTTTCATTATTCTCAACACTTGATCTGTCTTGCCTAACCCTTGCTGGAGTTTATGTACATTGTTGGTCCCTAGACCCTGACTAGGGCGGGGGGTCTAGAGCAAATCCCTACTTGTTTGTAAGGCTAGATTTCGATATGGCAGTATCAAATCACTCGAACATGAAACAATATTCAAAATATACAAAGAAATAATTTCAATCTTACCAGATTATGAATAAATAACACAGAATTGCTAGCAAAACTCAGCTGAGCTGCTGGCTATAGTATGGCGTCCCTAAATTTATTACACTTTCTTTCATATGGAAATCACCACACTTTAAAATCTGTGTCTATCACTGAACAACTATTGAAGAATGGCCCCACTTTCGCGTCTGAGCGCTAATGATATGATTGTCTGTGGCCAATCACTGCCTAGGTTTATTTGAATTTCAAATTTCCTACCATAAAGTCATTTCAGTCATGCTTCAGTCAAGTATGGATGGTTATCTGTTAGTCTGTCCGTCTCTACTTGTGTTTCTACAAAATGTACTTGATTTTTGAACCAACCTTTCTCTCCCCTCCAAAATTTTGTCGTTAAAAGTTATTTTTAGACACAGCTACCACCCAAAAACCCTCTCCTCCATACTAAGTAAATTTGAACACCAGCGTCTCGAGGTCGTGTTTTTTTGTGCAAATCGCGACACTTTTAGATTCAATACAGTCTGTCGATGATGTGAACAACACTGTCTTTTGTCATTATCTTCAATATTATCTATCCGTCTGTAAAATTAAGACCATATTAGTTCACTGCTCAGAATGGGCCATCCGGCCAGCTAATTTTTATATTCCTAACATTAATATTAAGAAAATTTTACTTTTTAATTTTTGTAATATTCCAAACATCTGCGTTTTAGCCGCTGAATTCAAATCAAGGGCTTGGTATCGCGCAAAAGCGTCCAATAAATGACTGTGGCGTAACATATCTATGGTCCCTTCTGTCGAGTTGCTTACTTTTTATGTCAACTTGGGAAACGTGACTTTTCTCCGTTTCCCCCCCAATTGCGTCTCCTTAACCTTTCTAGTCTCACGCAATCTTTCCAGTCATATTTTTTTCCTTTTTGATCCGCCGTTCCCCTCCTGTCTAGCAAGTCAATTTTTATGGAGGATGATGACCCGCGGTCTAGGCGATCATGTACTACAGCAGCCTACGCATTATGTTTTTATCCTTACATGTTATCTTTGGAGGTATTTCACCGTTGTATCTCTGTCAATTTCACTACAGTCCTATTTGTTTTTGAAAATGCCGTACTGAATTAAATAGGAGAGGGGAAGGAGTCCTTAATTTGAATATTTGAGGTCAGTTTTATTTGAAAAGGAACGCTATTCATTAAACAGTCTCTGATTGGCTGTAGTATAATAGACAAACGGTTGTATAAAACCAATTAGTAGTTGGTATTCGGGGCCACTTGTTAACTAAAATTTATACACTAAAGAAGTTGTTATAGACAAGGCAAGAGTACTGTCTTGGTTGCTAATTCTGCACAAGCAGCGATTTGGATTATGCCATATACCGCAATATTCAACTGTTTAGTGTGTAGATTTCTTTGATTGCGGTAAATATTGAAACCTTTATATTAACATTTATATTGTCATTTTTATCATTATTATGTATGCATTATTGAAGTTGTATGAACCTTAAAGGGGAAACATTTATCTGGAGGGAAGGCAACATCACTCTGTGTTGTTTCACAGCGTTGTTAGGAACTGTATTAACCTGGTATAGAAAAGCCAGACAGGCTTTCGGCCATATGGGGAGAAAAGAAAATTAAATATTTATGATGAAAAGAAAACGTTGTGTTATGACATAAGACCAGGAAGATTACTGGCCGTCTACATCAGCAAGTCACCGTGATTGTACATGACTTGATAGTATTAATGTAAAATGTTTCCTTTATCAAGGAAATGTCAAACGGGGTTTGAAAGTTATTTATCCAGAAGGGGGTACCAACCAAATTGAGAACGTTAACTAATTGTTTAGTTACCATACTGATGTCTGATGATATTGCCATGTTAGAATAATGAAAGAGAGAGATTATTAGATGCTGAGTGGGACACATTTGTATTGTTCCAGAGTTTCATCTACGAGTGAAAGTGAGCCCAGGTGACCTAACACCTGTCCTTAAGTTCTGCAGTGAGGCCTAAATACTGAGTGTCTACACAGTGATTTACCTATAGAAGCAGAATCGTGTCTTGGCAGTGGAGACTGGCGTTTTATACATACTTCAAACAGCCTGGTTCCAGAGACCTCAGATAAGAATTGTCTGGGAAATTGATATCACAAACACTCCACTCTCTCAGTTTTCCCATAAGATAGGGTATCAGACAGTGAGGAACAAAAACGTTCAATAAACTTGTACCCTTTTCTAGGAGCAAGAAATACTTGACATTTTTCCAGCTTGAAACATATAAATAATTGTGGGATAAAACAGACTCAATGACAGTTGTAAAATAATTGGTTGTAAATAATTTCATTATCATGTTGAGTTGATTATTCCTGTGTCAGAAGAATAACTAGATACAGGAAAATAAATTATAAAAAAAATAAGTTACATTCCAAACTTTACTCAGTGACTTGTTTAATCATTGTTTATTAGTAATAGGTGTAATTGTTGTCTTGTTCATACATTTCATCACATTGCATATACCCTAGACACTTGCTAGACAACATACACACACCAATACACTTCAGTAGGGGAAGATGTATAATCGGGTGAGGTCGTGGTGGAAGCAGACAGGTACCCTGTAAACTTATTTATATTTAATAAACCTCAGGGACTTGCATAGCTGACCTCACACCAGATACCATTAATATAATATTGAAACCAATACTAACAACTAATTCACCACATTAATTGGGACGCTCTTCCGGGATTAAAAGGTTCTTAGTACCCTACATTAAGTGAGTCACTAGTCCCAGTATTTGTAAAATATAATAGTAAAAATAATCTGAGAGTGGTTTGAGATATCATTGCCCTTTGTCTTGTGTTTAGAGTTGATTAATTAGTTAAGGTAGTGGATAGTATTTCATATTGTTAACTATAAAATGGCGGATATGGCTAAATACAGATCTGCTGCTGTGCAGACTGCAAAGGAAATGAATTTAGATGGGCAAGCTCTGATTCAGTATGTGACATCAGAGTGCGATAAGTATATGGAAAGGGAAGATAAGAGATTAGCTGAGGAGAAGAGAATTATGTTAGAGGATGCCAGGGAGCTTAAGAAATTAGAGGCTGATAGGGAGGCTGAGATCAAGAGGCTGCAGTTAGAAGAAAGGAGACTTGAGGCTGAGAGAGAAGATAAAAGACTCCAAAGGGAACATGAACTACGACTAAGGGAGTTGGAGTTACAAGGCCATGCTCCTGATAATGGAAGTAGCTCATCCACCTCCGACTCTGCTGCAGGCCAGGTTGCCTCAACCTCAGCCATGGGGTTCCAGTTGGACCCATTTGTAGAAAAAGATGATGATATTGAGTCATTTTTATCTAGATTTGAAAGGTTAGCTACTATGTATGGACTAGAGAAAGAGAGATGGAGTATGAAGGTATCTCAGGGGCTTAGGGGAACCTCTTATGAGGTCTTCGCCAAACTGAGCAAGGATGATCAAGATGACTACGACATTCTTAAGCAAGCTCTTCTAGTTAGATATGAGAAAAACAGTGAATTTTACAGAAAGAAATTTAGGGATGCCAAACTGTTGACTGGAGAGACTTACCACCAGTTCTCTGCACGCCTGGAGACATACCTGGAGAAATGGACTGCTCTGGGGAAAACCCAAGATTTAAAGGAAATAATTATGACTGAGCAGTTAAGAGAGTCCATGGCTCCAGACCTGAGAAAATTTCTCACGGAACAGGGTGCTGAGAGGCTGGGGGAGATCTTAAATGTGGCTGAGAGATATCAGGCAGCCCAGTCTGAGATTGCAAGTTTAAAGAAGAAGCCTATAGACCATAATAAAGCTCCACAAAACCAAAATCAACCTAAATTTGAGCACAGAGATAAATTTAACAAGGGTAAAGCCTATTATGATAAAGCCAAGTTTGACCAACGAGATAGAAACTCGCAATTGAATGATAAGAAACATTTTCCTCAGGGAAATAAATGGTGTAAGCGGTGCAAAAAAAATAATCATGACACCACAATGTGTACTCGAAAACCTCCTAACTTTGCTGCAATGAAAACGGGGAGAAAGGGACAAAAGGTTAAACCTAGTGGACAGCAGGAACCTTACCACCCCCCAGTTTGTGAGGATGTTGTATGTAATGGTGTCACCATTAGGTGCCTTTACGATACAGGTTTAGATTATGACTCAGTCGTGAGCTCTCACCTGGTGCGAGCAGATCAATACACCACAGAAACAGTGGAGATCCAAGCCGCAACCAAGGACGTAGCAACCATGACACTTCCCATTGCTAGAATCTGTGTAAAAACTCGCTATGTGGAAGGAGTAATCAAGGCAGCCGTGATAAACGAACCCATCTATCCTCTGATATTGGGGTGTCGTTATGTATTCTTGGGGAATCCCAGGAAACCTGTGATCATGGCAACAGTGCAGACCAGGTCACAGTCACGAAAGGAGGAGGATGAACCCATAAATACTCAGCCAGAGGAGATGAGGAAGGCACAGGCGGAAGATAGGTCACTCAACCCGTGCTTTAAGAAATTACCTAAGTGCCATACACCTCCTACGAAAGGAGACTACTATATGAAGAATAAACTGTTGTATAGGAAGGCCGGAACTGGATCCAATGGTCATGGCCAGCTAGTTCTTCCTACTTCATATAGGAATAAAGTGTTGGAACTAGGGCACGCGATTCCTTTCAGTGGTCATATGGGGATCAGTGCAACAGGACAGCGTATAGCTTGTCATTACTTCTGGCCAGGGATAACTGAAGATATAAAAAGATATGTGAAATCCTGTCCAGAGTGTCAAAGGGTAGCTCCAAAGCATTGGACTGCTCCTGCAACTCTAGGGGAGATGCCCATAGTGGGAACCCCTTTTGAGAGGGTTGCAGTGGATATTGTGGGACCTCTCACTCGAACCAAGAGGAGGAACAGTTATATTCTCACTCTGGTGGACACTTGTTCGATGTGGGGAGAGGCTGTAGCCCTGTCATCTATAGATTCAAAGCATGTGGCAGAGGCATTACTCACCATATTCACAAGGTTAGGTTTCCCGCACCAAATATTGACTGATAACGGCTCTCAGTTCAAGGGGAAACTAACGGAAGAAGTTTTCAGGCTCTTCCAGGCCAAGCACTTTCATTGTAGCCCGTACCATCCCCAAGGGAACGGCCAGGTGGAGAGGTTCAATGGGACTCTCATTTCTATCCTGAGAAAGCTGGCACATGAGAAACCTGATACATGGGACCAATTTTTGCCCTCTGCGTTGTTTGCGTATCGGGAAGTTCCACATAATTCAACCGGGATGGCACCCGCAACCCTGTTATTTGGGAGGCCAATAAAAGGTCCATTAGAAGCCTTGTTAAGGACATGGACTGATGAGAAGGCAGAAGAAACTGTTACCTCATCTTATAACTATGTGAACGAACTGACCACTCGTCTTAAAACTGGATGGAAACTGGCAAATGACAATCTCAGACAAGCCAGGAAGAAACATGCTGCTTACTTTAACAAGAAAGCTAAGGATAGAGAGCTTAATGTGGGAGAGAAGGTGCTCCTTCTTCTACCCGGCAGCAGTAACAAGTTACAAATTGGATGGCAAGGGCCATACACTGTTCTAGAAAGGATATCTAGAACTAATTATAAAATCGACAAAAAAGGTAAGGAGAAAATTTATCACGTGAATCTCCTAAAGCAATACCTGGAAAGAGAGATCCAGGATGAGACACATCTCATGACCTTGTCAATAGCCACAGGAATGAAAAAGGAACCACTCGCCTCTCACGAGTATCCCTTAAAAACAGAGGAAACACAGGCACAGGTGAAGATCAGTAAGCACCTGACTAAAGCCCAGAGGGTGCAGGTTCAAAAGGTTCTGCTAACAGATAAGCCGGGGCATACCAATCTATTAGAGTATGACATGAAAGTAACAGACCCAACACCCATCTGTATGAGGGCCTATTCCATTCCTTTCGCTAAGGAGAAAGCTTTGAAGGAGGAAATTGAGTATCTGTTGAAGGAAGGAATCATTTCTCACAGTGAATCTCTTTACAGTTCCAGTGTGGTTTTACTAAGGAAACCTTCTGGAGAACACCGTCTGTGTATAGATTTCAGAAAACTGAATGCTGTCACAGAAAATCAGGTGGATCCATTGCCGGATACCAATCAGCTGTTTGCCAGGCTGAATAAGGCAAAATATTTTTCTAAGGTGGATCTGAGCAAAGGCTATTACCAAATTCCAGTGAAGCCTGAGGTTCGACCTTATCTGGCATTTAGCACCTCGGAAGGCCATTATGAATTCAACATGTTACCATTTGGCTTGAAAAACGCCCCGAGTGTGTTTTCCAGAATGATGCGCAAGTTATTGGATCCCCTGAATAACCCATGTATAACCAATTTCATGGACGACATTCTTATTGCTACTGAGACATTCGAAGAACACATAAACTCTCTGAATATGCTATTTGATAGGCTCAGGGAAGCAAATTTGACGGCTAGACCAACCAAATGTAGTGTGGGGTGTAAAGAACTCGAATTCTTGGGACATACAGTGTATCAGGGAAACATGACCCCTGACCCCAAGAACCTGGAGAAATTACAAAAAGCACCGAGGCCACAAACCAAAAAAGATGTGAGGTCTTTTGTATCTTTATGTGGATTTTATCAAAAATACATAAAGAACTTTAACTCTATTTGTGCACCGCTGACAGACTTAACTAGAAAAGGTCAACCTGAAAAAATCATTTGGTCAGCGCAGTGTGAATTGGCATACCAAGAGTTAAAAGATAAACTCACTAGCAAGCCGATATTGAAATTGCCTGATCTAAGTCAGGAATTTGTGGTGAGAACGGATGCGAGTAACATAAGATTAGGGGCCACTTTGTTACAGAGGTCCACCTCACAGGATGGAGAACTGAACCCAGTTGCTTACGCTAGCCGCAAGTTAAACAAAGCGGAAAAAAATTACTCAACAAGTGAAAAAGAGTGTTTAGCATTGATCTGGGCCATAAAAAAGTTCCAAATTTATCTTTATGGTAGGTCATTTGTGGTGCAAACAGATCACTAGCCTTTAGTGTTCTTATCTCAGGCCAAGCATGAAAATGCACGTTTATTAAGGTGGTCTTTATTGATCCAACCTTATACATTTTCCATCGAATATATACCCGGTTCGGAAAACGTGGGAGCGGATTTCCTGAGTAGACATCCTTGTGAGGCAAATCAGGAAAAACCTAGGGAATAGTACTTTGTTTACGCTAATTGTCTCACAGATAATAACTTGCAGTGAATGCATGTTTTAGGAAAGGAGGTGTGTAGTGAAATCTGTGAGAACTAACGCTTAATTCCACAGCACGTTCAATTTGCATACCGAAGTAAGGGTCTAAACGATTTGCCGCGGTTTAACATTAATACCATGACGGGCGTTCGAAAGACCCCCTTTTTCTCGACCCGCGTTCTGGACATATATTCACACGCTGGTTTTAGCAGACGATATATATATATATACACACACGCAATGTGACGTGGCGCCGTAAGGTTAACGTCCGATAAGGTATTTTAAAATAAAAGGAAAATTAAGGTTAACGTCCTATTTGTTTTTGAAAATGCCGTACTGAATTAAATAGGAGAGGGGAAGGAGTCCTTAATTTGAATATTTGAGGTCAGTTTTATTTGAAAAGGAACGCTGTTCATTAAACAGTCTCTGATTGGCTGTAGTATAATAGACAAACGGTTGTATAAAACCAATTAGTAGTTGGTATTCGGGGCCACTTGTTAACTAAAATTTATACACTAAAGAAGTTGTTATAGACAAGGCAAGAGTACTGTCTTGGTTGCTAATTCTGCACAAGCAGCGATTTGGATTATGCCATATACCGCAATATTCAACTGTTTAGTGTGTAGATTTCTTTGATTGTGGTAAATATTGAAACCTTTATATTAACATTTATATTGTCATTTTTATCATTATTATGTATGCATTATTGAAGTTGTATGAACCTTAAAGGGGAAACATTTATCTGGAGGGAAGGCAACATCACTCTGTGTTGTTTCACAGCGTTGTTAGGAACTGTATTAACCTGGTATAGAAAAGCCAGACAGGCTTTCGGCCATATGGGGAGAAAAGAAAATTAAATATTTATGATGAAAAGAAAAAGTTGTGTTATGACATAAGACCAGGAAGATTACTGGCCGTCTACATCAGCAAGTCACCGTGATTGTACATGACTTGATAGTATTAATGTAAAATGTTTCCTTTATCAAGGAAATGTCAAACGGGGTTTGAAAGTTATTTATCCAGAAGGGGGTACCAACCAAATTGAGAACGTTAACTAATTGTTTAGTTACCATACTGATGTCTGATGATATTGCCATGTTAGAATAATGAAAGAGAGAGATTATTAGATGCTGAGTGGGACACATTTGTATTGTTCCAGAGTTTCATCTACGAGTGAAAGTGAGCCCAGGTGACCTAACACCTGTCCTTAAGTTCTGCAGTGAGGCCTAAATACTGAGTGTCTACACAGTGATTTACCTATAGAAGCAGAATCGTGTCTTGGCAGTGGAGACTGGCGTTTTATACATACTTCAAACAGCCTGGTTCCAGAGACCTCAGATAAGAATTGTCTGGGAAATTGATATCACAAACACTCCACTCTCTCAGTTTTCCCATAAGATAGGGTATCAGACAGTGAGGAACAAAAACGTTCAATAAACTTGTACCCTTTTCTAGGAGCAAGAAATACTTGACATTTTTCCAGCTTGAAACATATAAATAATTGTGGGATAAAACAGACTCAATGACAGTTGTAAAATAATTGGTTGTAAATAATTTCATTATCATGTTGAGTTGATTATTCCTGTGTCAGAAGAATAACTAGATACAGGAAAATAAATTATAAAAAAATAAGTTACATTCCAAACTTTACTCAGTGACTTGTTTAATCATTGTTTATTAGTAATAGGTGTAATTGTTGTCTTGTTCATACATTTCATCACATTGCATATACCCTAGACACTTGCTAGACAACATACACACACCAATACACTTCAGTAGGGGAAGATGTATAATCGGGTGAGGTCGTGGTGGAAGCAGACAGGTACCCTGTAAACTTATTTATATTTAATAAACCTCAGGGACTTGCATAGCTGACCTCACACCAGATACCATTAATATAATATTGAAACCAATACTAACAACTAATTCACCACAGACCATCACGCCTGGTGGTGTCTTGTATGACAGCAACAAATTGTCCCTCCACTTTGGTCCTTGACCACTGACTGACAAAGCAATCAGTGTCCATCACGCCTGGTGGTGTCTTGTATGGCAGCAACAAATTGTCCCTCCACTTTGGTCATGACCACTGACTGACAAAGCAATCAGTGACCATCACGCCTGGTGGTGTCTTGTATGACAGCAACAAATTGTCCCTCCACTTTGGTCCTTGACCACTGACTGACAAAGCAATCAGTGACCATAACGCCTGGTGGTGTCTTGTATGGCAGCAACAAATTTGTCCCTCCACTTTGCTCGGTCGACGGACATCTCTCATGGGTGTCCCAGCTCCTTTCATACTCAACATCTCTGCCTCCACAGTTCTCCGCCAGGTGGCGTTTTGCCGTCCTTGATTTCGCTTTCCCTATGGACCCCACATCACGGCCGTTCTGACGATGATGTAAACTTCTCTTCTGAGAATGTAGCCAACCCTATTCCAGCGTCTATCCGCGATATACAAAGATTAAAATCCTCACAGACACGCTAGCACCCTAGTCAAGCATACACATACAAATACACTGTAAAAACACAATACATACATGCATATTTTTTTTTTAAACATCAACACAATTACGTTCAGACTCTAAATACACAAATTCACGCCATAAAAACTACATAACAGGCAAACTGAACACACATGTACACTCGTAACTGAAAGGTATTTTCTCCCTTAAAACATACGCACATACACTAGCATAAAATCCCTTAACAAACATTCACGAAGTCGTAGTCATACAAACTGCATTTATCTATAAGACACAAACAAAGTTTCCCAAACCGTAAAGGTCTTTCATATTCAAGTTATCATGCCTAAAGGTCTTTTATGTAAGGACATGCGACCAAAAATAACCGATTAGGTTGAACGGGATGTGCCTCGCTAACACGAGGCAAAATTTTATTTAAAAAAAAATATTGGACTTGAGCCCAAATATAACGGACGGACATTTTGTTTAGATTGAACGCAGCGCGTCTCGCCAAAACAAGGCCAAACTCATTAAAAAACAAATAATTATAAGACACAATAAGGAATCGCTTGACAGCACTTATATCTGTTTCTTATAGTAGCCACCTCCAGATAGAACTGACTATGGAAAAGATGTGTCTTTGAAGGGACAAACATCAGCTGCGATTTCTCAGGTGTTCCTTTGTTCTCTGCTTATCGTAGGAGCCTCTCTTCACTGAATCTGAGAAGACAACGTAGGAAGCATCTTCACTTCGTGCGACCGTCCTCCTCAGTGCTTTCAAGTCTCTCTTGCAGACATCATCGAACCGCAGGTTGTGGTAACTCTGCTTTTGTTTGGCCATCTGCCAGTTGTCCGTAGAAAATGTCTGTGGAAAAATGTAAGGGGAAAAAGAAAATATGTTTGTAAGCGTGTGTAGTTACAATATACTACTGGACAAACGTTAAGGGCCGCCATTCAGTTTAGACAAGGTTTATATAATTCTTCCTGAGCAGGGTTGATTTTCCAAATGTCCGGTAGCTTGAAATCTCTCAAGAAGTCTCTCAATGGTAGAGTGGGACACTGCTAAACGTCTTGCAACATGACGAACAGATTGACCATCCTGAATCCATGCCATGGCTCGACCACGGTCTACAGTGCTGAGACTTCTCCTTGGTGGCATGGCTAATGCAGTGATCATTTCGACCACTTGTCATACTGATTTATTGCATACCAACGGTGAACACTCTTTACCGATGATCATTTTCCACGTGCATTCAAATTCAACTCACTTTTTCACCTTTTGAACTAGTGGGGCGTGTTGCAAAAACCACGAGTTTTTGCAGCAACAATGGCAATTTTCACGTGCGGGTTAAAGTGACCCAGTTTTTGGACATTTAAAAAAATTTACCTAGTGCACACAGAAATGTATACACATTTCTCTGAGCTCAGTTTTAATGACATTTTCACTTGTCTTTACAGTTTGCCAATCAATTATATAAACCTTGTCTAAACTGAATGGCGGCCCTTAACTTTTGTCCAGTAGTATATTACCATTCTTTTCGTATTATATAGATAGATAGATAGATAGATAGATAGATAGATAGATAGATAGATAGATAGATAGATAGATAGATAGATAGATAGATAGATAGATAGATAGATACAACCCTCTTTATTCTGAGCAAATAATCTGTAAAAGTATATATCTTTTTAGCTGACATAGTTGTTGTTCTCCAAGTTTCAGAGCTATGTAGTAATACGGCTTAGAACCTTAGTTGAAGTTTCTCATGTTCTTTCTATGCCCATATTTCAGAATGCAATTTTACCTCATGTTGCCTTTTTGCATTTTAATTTTGTTCTCATTATCTGCGTCTCTAAGTGCATCTATGTTGCTACTAAGATATCTGTTTGAGTTCACATCTTAGAGAGATGTATCTCCAAAAACTATAGGGTTTTCGCATTTTCACTCACATACCTGGTAATTTCTAACCTAATTATTATTACCTCTCAGGAAGTGATATCGCTTCGTCCTGCATTTGATTTAGGTTATGGGATAGTTGAGCCTGGTAGTTTGTAAAATTTATATCGCCTGTCACGGGTTGCCTCCCGTTAGCTCTGCAGTAGTGGTTCAACAGTGGCCAAAACTCAAGAGTAACTAATGTGGGTCTTCAAAGGTGTCTACCTTCGCACACGATTACTCTTGGCAGAAAGGATAATGATGCTTCTACCTCAAGGGAGATTCCACGAGATTTTCAGAAAAGCGAGAACAATGCTGCATGAAGCGGAGCAAATGTTAACTCTAGTATCTGCCGTC
This sequence comes from Oreohelix idahoensis, assembly GCA_024509875.1. Classification (NCBI taxonomy): domain Eukaryota; kingdom Metazoa; phylum Mollusca; class Gastropoda; order Stylommatophora; family Oreohelicidae; genus Oreohelix; species Oreohelix idahoensis. Next base: position 141,968 of record JAMPIV010010333.1, on the reverse strand, counting down.
AACTTTTGTGAAGGATAGGGATTTCTTATAATTCGTCAGCTCGTTCAAGCACCCAGCTGAGTTAAGTCAGCGAAATTCCTCTTATTATTATTGTATAGCTCTGTTTAAGTGTATTTAAGAAATTGTCTGAGACATACGGATGTAGTGCATTCAAAATGATTAAATCAACTTCAGATTTGTCTTTATACAAGTAACAAATTTATTAATCAATTATGTTTTAACAGTTATAAAAAAGAATAATTCCTTATAAAAAAGTTATCATCTCTGATTGATGTTATGGCGTTAAAATTCGGATAGTTCACTTGGCAGCTTTTATGTTTCTACTTAGTTCCCAAGGAGTTTGTCTGTTCTGCTCCAGCTGATGCTTGGTTTTTTGTAGATGAATGCCTGATTCACCCTCGTCACTTGTCAAGTTTGAAAGTTGTAGCAAGAAGTATCATGGAGTAACTACCAAGTTGGTTCCGCGTCTCTAAGACCCGTGTGATGATGGTGTCAAGCGTCGACTTCAGGCCACTTATATCCTCACTTGTTCCAGAGATAGTACCCTCAGTTGCTACCACCGACTAGTGTCACAAAAGAAGAGAACAAATACCCTCTTGAGTATTGAGTTTTCCTGACACACACTCATATGCTCCCCTCTTCCTCTTACACGTGTTCTATGGTTGTTACTTTATATTAAGCTCCCACTTTGACTCTGTGTTTTACATTCCTCAGATTCCGGTTTTTCTTGTTAATAATGGGAGATTTTTCCTGGGCTCTTAAGTCCTCAAGAAGTTCAAAGAGGTCCAGTCCGATAAATGAATTCTGATCCTATTTTTAACTCTGGTAGGTCTAGTTGTCTCTTGACGAGTTGAATTTAACAGTGCTCTAAACTGCAAAATTGTCAAGTTATATTGCAACTTTCGTCCCACGCACGTTGTTGTTTACTATTAGACCAGATTCTGTCACAGAGGTTTTATGATCATTAAATTGCCTATATCTTCTTCTTTTTCTTTCACCCGTATCCTCTATTTATTATCACTCTTTTATCCTTTTTGTGTTTTTCGCATTCGTTCGTTTGCGACTATATACATTACTATTTTCCCATTCTAACGTTTACCTGTTTCTTTTCTCAAAACTGAGAACGCAGTTATGACGTAACGTGTCAGCCCCTACACGAGACGCACAGTGTTAGAATGCATTTCGTCAGACAGGGGAGCAGACAGCTGTCTACACTTTCCCCTGGGACAGTGTTTGTTCGGCTAAGTTTCTGGGCCTGAAGTGTGAGAATTTACTCCGTCAGACATGATGAGGAGACATTTGTCTGATAGTTTGCATCTGACATGTAGTTTCCAGGTAGATTCTCAGTGTCAGGTGATATGACACTCACGCTCCACGGCCAGAGTTGGCGTAAGGTGCGAGAAAGCAAATTGTCAGTTATGGTTCTCAGGATGAGTTTCTCGGGGAGGGGTGAAAAACTGTTTCTGCACTGGAGACGGGTTGTCTGAGATTCGCAACTGACACGCGCCTTCTCGGTCAGTAGGTGGCAGTTACGGCATGCGTTTAGGTGTTAAACGTAAGCGTTAAAGACGGAAAGGGGAGAGTACTTCGTTTTGCGAAGTTAAACGTTTACCTCTTTGTCTGGTAATAGATATAACCAGAGTTTGAAACTAGATTTTCATTCTTGCTCCTGAATTCGCAGTAGACAGGACGTTTCGTGCTAAGAGAATAAGCTGTATAGCGAAGTCTTAGTTTGTTCTTGGCAAAAATTTTGCCGAACTTCTAGACTACCAATAAATATAAGCATATAATTCTACGTTTGTGCGATCGCCTGTAAATTCTGTGTGGAGGTAATATATTATATTAATATCTAGTATTTTGTGAAGTGTTTAAAGTGTTAAATCGCTTATTTTATTTCACTAGTTAGATTTGGTGCAGAGCGCATAATTTATATAGTCTGTATTATTTTATAGTGACGAGTTACAGTGGAAAACAGAAATTATATTTCTAGCTTAAACTCAGTCGGCTATTAAGGAATTTAATTTTACTGCTAAAATAATCAGAAGAGAACAATTTTTCTAAACTAACTTATAAATGCTAGAAGCCTCATGAGTGTTGACGGAATACGCACGTATTCCTAATTCAGGAGGATTGATGATTTTTAAATATAACTTAGTGCACGGGAAGTTTTAAATGATAAGTCAAGCGTACCGCTTGCAGTTTAAAAATGTAAGTTATAATCCGAGTACGTAGCATGTATAAGTATTTTATTTGTGGTTTTTCTTCCCTATTCGGTGAATACTGGGGTAACCCAAAACTTTGCCGGCGTTTAGTACAGAGACATACCTGTGAGAAACATAAACATTTTTATCTTTTAACCACGTGGGTTTACAAGTTAACACCTGTCTGACAGTGCGTGTGTCTTCATAAATAGACAGAGTACAACTCTCACTAACGGGTTTTATTAAAGACTAAATGTTTTATACTGGGAATTTGGGCCAGATCAGATTTTCTGCACAAACTCTATGTACAAATTTAGCCGTTGTGGCAAGTAACATATTAACGTCAGTAACATTCCGACGGAGTTTCGACTAGTGGTGTGGTGACCAAATATAGTCCTTTCCTGAAAGTAGACACCGATCTGACATTCCTCAACTCTAGAAACCTAAGCTACTGACACTGTGCTCGTTGTTAATGTTTCGTGCCTGGACAATTTTAATGTGACTTAAACAGACATCCGAAAAAATAAGAACACCCAAGGAGTCGTTCCCGGAAGCAGAGAATTCATCCTGTCTTTTTGAAACTGGGGATTTCTTGGTCAAAGACTGCCCTTGACGAGTCTGTAGGTGAATGTCCTAAAAATTGTATTACCAGAAGTGGCTATCTAAGCTGTGAGTATGAAAATGTGCACGTGTGCTCGGCTGAATGAATAAAGTGAATGCAGGACGGAGTGATTTTTTTATTGTTGTAATTGGGCACCCATTTTGCTATCTTAACTTTCTGTATGCAAGTATTGCAAATCATATTTCCCTTAAAATAGCGCAGAGATATCAAGTCTGTCCATACCTTAAGAAGGGGAAATATTAGACCTAATCCTATGTATCCTTGTTTCCTCGGGGCTATCACTTTCTTCCAACAGGACTGTGGGCATACCTCGAGGGATAAGATTTAACTGTGGGACTATCATGCCAGTAGAAATTCCTTGATTTTTTATGACTATTTGTATATGCTTTGATGTAATTTCTATGTGTTGTGAAGAAATTGTAGATGATAATTAAAATTTCTCTTGAAATTAATCAGCGTGTTGGTCAGCTCGTTCTAGAATATTTATATAATCATTTGTTATAGTTTTCCCACGTCTGTACGTCCAACTGTCATCATATATGTGCGCGCACGTGAGTGGTTATATATATATATATATATATATATATATATATATATATATGTGTGTATGTGTATATATATATGTGTGTATGTGTATATATATATGTGTGTATGTGTATATATATATGTGTGTATGTGTATATATATATGTGTGTATGTGTATATATATATGTGTGTATGTGTATATATATATATGTGTGTATGTGTATATATATATGTGTGTGTGTGTGTGTGTGTGTGTGTGTTTAGACTGTCTGACTCCTCGAAAGCTGTCGTAGAAGATAGGGGAGAGAGAGAAGATTTCTCGATCTCAGAGACAGCCTCTTAAATCACATTCTACCATCTCACTCGTGGAAATCTATTGCTATTACTACTTCTCACTGTGACTATCACTTATTCTAATCTATTCAGAAGGGACCAACCCAAGTCTTAATTTCTCCTATCAAAAATCTACGACAGATTCCAATAAGAAATGTTGTTATGTTTACATCTCGAATGCCGGCCAATAGTTACAATCATGCGTGGTTTGATGGCGTCTATTCAAAAACTTTCTTCATAGGAAAATTCTGCATGTTATTTAAAAGGTCATTTTCCGTATAAGGAGATGTTATATCAGTCGATTCGCGGTAATGACTGCACTACAACTCCCTACATTATCACAAATAATGTCCTTGTAACACTTCTGTCCGGTAGTTATTACAACATTCCGTCTTTCATGTGCATGTCTGTAATATGTCCGCATACAGGTACTTATCTCCCCGTACTTCAAGGTATGGTACACGAGAATTTTACCAACATGACTGTCGGTCAATATTGCATCACCTCTCTACTCTCTCAGCAGGGATGGTCAGGTAAACAGACAAGACGAATTATTACGGAGAAGAAGTGCAAACAATGACTCTAAAATAACAATACTGCCGGAGAGGAAAAGAGGTGAACCCAATTGTGTGACATCGTCAAACTTTCATCAGAACCCTCTGAATTTCATTACTGATAGTGCATGTTGTTTCTTTCATAATCCAGTCCTGAGCTAGTAATATCAGAAATAGTGATAAAAGACATTTCAACCACACCCCAATTCTTGATTGTGTAAGTTGTCCATCGCGGTATTTATGTCTTCATAAGGTTTTCGACATTACGGCGTTCGGAGATTTAGATAGAGAATCGCTCTGGAAGGTGATGAGACATTACTCAGCCCATCTTGGTGTGGTTTGGTTTGGTTTTAAGGACTATCTTGATTACACATGGACTACTCCATAATGAGCCCAAATTAAGTTCATTAATCTAATGAAGAGAACTTATGAAACAAGAAATCAGAAGAAAAATTGGATGGTGTTACGTGCAGTCTTTGATATCTTACAATATTATACATTGGTATTCTTGTTATGTTCGCAAATATTTTGTAAACAAAATAGTGCTTAAGGGAAAGTCATTATTGAGTTACTTCCCTTGAAAGTTGTGTCGGCTCTTTCGATCGAACTCCGCGGATGAGTCCAGTTTTCTGCGATTTATTCTTCGTTTGGGTAGTAATAGATTGTTCTTGCTTCAGAATATTTATGGCCTGAATTTATGTGTATTGTTTGTCTGAGTAGGACGAGTCTGTCTTATATCTGTATATCTTTACATATCTAAGTCGAACTATATGTTCTGTTGTCTCTAGAGAGGTCAAAGGCTATTCGGCGGATGTGTCGCTGGAGTGTGGTGTGATTTGGCTTCGTCCCGATAGGGACTGTGTTTTCTATGTCGGCTTGTCGCCGGGAAAAAGTGATCTCAGTATTGGTGGGGAAAGTGATAGTCGTCTAGACCTATCGTGTATGCTTTACCCCAGTGTTTATTCGTATTGCCAAGGAATGGCATTTTCATATTTCTGATACCAAGGTAATAATAGACACTCTTATGAACTCTCGTACGAAGCCACCATTTTCGATAGGTACGATTTGAATGTCTAAGAGAATATATTTGACTCGATGAAAACGACTTCGATTCCTAGCAGCACTATATCCTGTAGATTGCAGTCAAGTGTTCATGATCAAATCTACAGAGCAATGAAATGTTTTATGAATGACTAACTTTAGGACAGATTCATTATCTGTATCCAAACGTGAGTGACAGCTCACGAGTGAAGCCATCTTGGAACCAAAACATGTAGTGACTTTCAAGAAGAGGAAAGGGATGCCCGTATTATCGCTTGTTTAGTCCAGAGATCACTGCTACACACGAGAACCCGTTATTAGCGGTTCAATATTATTATATGGAAAAATATGTGCTGAACCTTATGTTAAAGAATCGTCGCTAAACGAGATTAGGTTTAGAAGCCATCTGAAATATTGTTTATAAGCTGACGTGCTCAGTCAGTGAAGTCAGATGATATATATGTATGGGCGATACTGAGTGCTTGGCTACTGACAGTCCTTTATACTATTATTCTACATGAGTGCCCATGTAACATTGCAAGACCATTTATCCACTGTACCATGATGTATTATGCCAACCTGTGATTTGTCACTATCTGTGCTGTCGAGTGTGTACGTCCAATTAAACTTTAGAAAAGGTACACAGTCGTTGGTGTCGATGACTTCCAGCCATACATGAGTGTGAGAAAAGAACATTTGTCAACACCACGAACCCTTATTATCCTTCGCACATTATACACTCAATCCATGTCTACACACCACTGCGTAGGTCAAGTTGACATTCCATACACTACAGTGGAGCAAACAACACCATAGAGACCTTATCAACTGATGATGATGATGATGTCTGCTTCCATCCACTTATATCTATCTTTTGGTGGATATCATTAACGGGAATAAAATATCCAACTTTATCAACCTTATCAACTGGTGGACCAGCTTTCTGGGTTTGACCTCGCAGAAGTTCAGAAGTCAACAGAGTACCGATACCAGACCGTTTCCTGTGGCTGATACGACACACTTGCAGTATTGGTTTGCTATTTGTCAACACTTCGTCACGTGACCTGTCAAGTGAATGCAGTATGTAGGTCAGCGTTGTTGACATTTTTACATTAGACATTACAGAGTTTCACAGAACAGTTGGATCAATTCTTGTCAATATTAACAGGAAGACAGTATTAGTGAACTAAGAAGTCCTATTTTCATCGATGGATCTTCTTGTTTTCTGTATATGAACTTTAATATTTAAGGCCAGAATGTTTAATTGAATAAAGTGGCAGTTTGTTTATTTTCATAAAAATAACTTTGCCATTACTGTAAAACTGAGCCTATTTTGCAACACATACTATCATACACATAATTTATATATATTTATGTTTACATGTTATTTGTTTGTATAGTATGTTAGTTTCTATGTCAGCGGGTTGTGTTTAAGGTTGGGCGGCGTCCTCACAACAGAATATCCCACGTCATAGAGGGTCCGTTGTGGGCGTTTTCTATAGGTGCAATTTTCTTGATTGAAAATTTGCTGCGACAACTGTTGCTTTTGTGTTAGCTGTGAAGTCTGTAATTATTGTTATTTTTGTAATATTTCTTTGTTCTTTAGTTTTGTTTTGATTTGTTTGTAATTTGTTGGTCTAACCTTTTCTATCTTTCAGTTCTATTCTCAATTTATATTCATATATTGTGACGTCATTTGTGTTTTTATTCTTTGCAGATTCAGTGATTATTTTCATTGATTTCCCTATTTGATTTATTTTGATTTCTGCAAACGTTCTTGTATTGTCAGTCCTATTTGTACTTTATGTATTCTGTTGGTTGACATATGTTTTATATAGGTATATTTCATAAGACACAATTGCCTGTGCACTGCACTTGGATTATGGTATAAACCAGTACCTGATTATTATTACTATTATACAAGACCTTATTAAAGGCTTGTGACCCACAGATATTGAGATAGTATACTGATTAATCAAGTCATTAAGAACTTGTGGTATTATTATTGGTTCAGGTGATTAGTATTATTGTTAGACATCATGTCTACATTAGAATACTTCATTACACAAGGGAAAGCCCTTGATAAGACTGGTCAACAATTAGAACAATGGGCTGTTGCTCAATATGACAAAGCATTAGCTGCAGAAGAGAGATGAGCTATGGCAGAAGAGAAAAGATTAGAAAGAGAAGCTGAGGCTGCTGCTGAACAAAAGAAATTGCAGATGCAGGTGGAGGAAAGGAGATTTGAAGCTGAACAAAAAAAATTAGAAAGAGAAGCTGCAGCTGAACAAAAAAAATTAGAAAGAGAAGCTGCTGCTGAACAAAAAAGATTAGACAGTGAAGCTGAACAAAAAAAATTAGAAAGAGAAGCTGCTGCTGAACAAAAAAGATTAGACAGTGAAGCTGAACAAAAAAGATTAGACAGGGAAGCTGAACAAAAAAGATTAGACAGGGAGGCTGAACAAAAAAGATTAGATGCTGAAGAGAAAAAAGCAATAAGAGAACATGAATTTGAGTTAGAGAAATTGAGATTGACAAGTATGAGTAATGTTAATCAGGCATCTAGTGGTAATGGTAAACCTTCTACTTACAAGGTTAAGGTTCCACCGTTCAATCAGTCCAGTGACGATATTACATTCTGGCTGGATAGATTTGAACGTTCTTGTCGTACACATAATGTGGATAAATCACAATACGCTAATCAATTATCAGAAAACTTGAAAGGTGAATCTTTGACTAGATTATGCCTTGTAGGAGAAGCAAATAAGGATAATTATGATGTCATTAGGGCGGCTTTGATAAAAAAATATCAGCTAAGTGAGGAAGGCTATCGCCTTTTATTTAAAACAATGGTGCCTGAGACGGGTGTAGAATTCTCAGAATTCACTGCAAAGGCACGTCTCACAGTTGATCGTTGGATTGAGCTTTCCAAAACAGAAAAAACGTATGAAGGACTTATGGATTTGTTGCTCAGAGATAAGATTATGTCATGTGTGAACAAACCTTTCCTTGAATTTATACATGAGCGTAAACCCAAATCTCTAAAAGAAATGGAAGAATATTGTTCCCAATATGTCACTGCACACCCCGACGTGACTTTTGGCAACACTAAGATTAAGGAGAGTATGCCAGTTGCTTCAGCAACACCATACAATCCCAATTATTCACACAGATTTCAGGGACCTCAAAACAGATTTGATAAAAAAGGTAACCATAATAGTTATCAAAACCAAGGTAACCAATCATTTCAGGGTTCTTCTTCAAAGAACTGGAGACGACCTGATAGCTCTCGACACAGGGGTGGTCATAATTATAGGAATTTCCGTAGAGGAAGTAATTATAGAAACTATTAGGGTTATCCATCTTGGAGTCAACAAGATCATAATTACAGAGATACTCATTATAATGAATATGATAATGGTAACCAAGGGAACTATGACTCAAACCCAAATAGGGGTTACAATAGAGGTAACAATAACTACAGAGGTGATAATAACCGAGGTAGATCTCAATACAAAAGACATAAACCACATTTTCAGGCAAACTCTGCACAACAAGAGTCCAATGAAGCCTATAAACAGAGTAAAGATAATAATGATGCTAGTAATATGGCATGTGCCGCTTTTGATTTTGGGAGGGCATCTCAGTGCCCCCAATGCAAAACGCTATTTGAGCCAACCACAGTGTCTACTTTAAGCTGTGGCCATCCTCTTCCTGCTCTTCCGGCATCAGTCGCGCATGATGGAAGAGGTTCTCTTGTCTTACATAAGGGTTTAGTGAATAACAATCCAGTCTCTGTGCTATTTGATTCTGGATGCACCACAATTGGTGTTAGGCAGTCACTCGTAGATCCTTCCCGTGCCACTGGACAAGTAGTCAAATGTGTAACATTTGGCGGCACATTAGAGAAATACTCTACTGCTATCATTAGGATTGCTACTCCTTTCTTTACAGGAGATGTACACGCATGTCTTCTTCCGAATCCGATCGCTGACCTCATCATCGGTCGCATTCACGGAGTCAAAGAATGCACTCCGCAACAAATTTCCACCTGGGAAAGGCAAAGCATGCAGATTGCTAACGCTGTAGTCACTAGAGTTCAGGCTCTTAATATGCCTCAAACTTCATCTACTGAAGATAATGAAGTGCATAACCAAGATAATCCCTTGGTAATTTCTCGTGACTCGTTTATAAAACAGCAAGAAGATGATCCCACTCTGAAGAAATTCTTCATTCTTGCAACTAAAGGTGATCCGAATAAAGACACAAGTCGTAAATCGTGGATTACAAAGAAGAATGGCGTACTTGTACGTATGGTTCAAGACTCCATTACGTCAAGTCATTCTCAAATCCTGGTTCCCAAGAATTTGAGAGTTAAAATTTTGCAGCACNCTCACGACTCTCAGTGTGCTGGACACATGGGTTTTTCCCGTACTAAGTCAAGAGTCCTTGCGGCTTTCTTTTGGCCATTGGTAAACAAGGACATACGGATTTATTGTCGATCTTGTAAAGTATGTCAGGAAGTTAAATCCAAAGGTCCACGGCATGCTGCACCCATTCAGGCGGCGGACATTCCTATTCGGCCGTTCCAAAAAATGGCCATAGACATAATTGGTCCATTTAAGATCAAGTCTGCCAGAGGACATCAGTTTATCTTGACGTGTGTTGATATGTGCACACGTTGGCCAGAGGCTATTCCTCTGAAGAGCATTACTACTGCTGATATTGCAGATGCTCTTTGGCTTATATTTTCTCGTCTGGGGTTCCCCGGAGAGATATTGTCAGACCATGGCACCCAACTAATATCAGATACCATGTCTCAAGTAATGTCTACTCTGCAGATAGATAGATATTTAAGTAGTATCTACCATCCAATGTCTAATGGTATGGTCGAACGCCTTAATAGAACACTTAAAAACTTACTGGGGAAGATAACTGAGGATCATCCTCAAGACTGGGACAGAGTTTTACCTGCGGCCCTCTTCGCTTACAGAGAGGTACCCAATGAACATACGGGATTTTCTCCCTTTGAACTCGTCTTTGGCGCGCGTCCGCGTGGCCCTATGTCGTTGCTTCACGATCTCATTACATCTGACAATATTGACGATGACACAAAGTCATCCTATGAATATGTCATCGCGTTGAGACAAAAGATTATCGAAGCATGCAAATTAGCAACTTCTTCTTCTGAATTTGCGAAACAGAAGGCAAGGCAATTTGCCAATAAGAAGAGATGCTTACGACAACTTTGTCCTGGTGACAAAGCATTTGTATTACTACCTTGTAGGGAAAACAGATTACTTATTTCTTGGAAAGGTCCGTACGATATAATATCGAAAATTTCCGATGTCGACTATATTGTCGATATTGATGGGAAGCATAAAACCTTCCACATCAATATGCTTACTGAATTCCATGAACGTCCGGATTATTTGCAACCCATTTTCCAAGCAACGGACAATTCTCCAGTACCACATGGTCATTACTCATCACTGTCCGTGATACAGGATGAGGAAACAAGTTTTTCAGATGTAAATCTTCCTCTTCCAATGATCCCACTTCATTCTAGTGAATCATGGAAGAACGTTACTGTCTCTCCTGATTTGTCTCTAGGAGAACAGCGACAAGTTTCAACTATGTTGCAAACATTTCAGGATGTACTCACTGACATCCCTGGACAAACGCATGTCATTGAACATGACATTGTTCTAACTGACCATACTCCTATTAGGGTTAGACCTTATCCTATACCTATACATTTTCAAGCACAGGTCGAGAAGGAGTTGGATGAGATGATAGATTTGAAAATAATCGAACCATCCACCTCTGCATATTCTTCGCCGATGGTTATTGTTCGTAAAAAAGACAATAACATACGTCTTTGCGTTGACTATCGAAAATTGAATCAAGTAACGAAGTTCGATGCCGAACCTATGCCGTTACTGGAAGAGCTACTTACTCGACTCTCCAAATCTCATTTTTTCACTAAACTTGATTTGTCTAAAGGATATTGGCAAGTTCCTTTATCTGAACGCGCCAAACCTCTCACGGCTTTTTCAACACCTAGAGGTTTGTTCCAATGGAATTTTATGCCTTTCGGTCTTATGAACGCACCAGCTACATTCGTACGCATGATGCGCCGAATCCTATCTTATCGGTCAGATGTCATTGCATATCTAGACGACATCTGTCTTTTCAGCGATACTTGGGAAGATCACTATTCAGGGTTAGATGAATTGCTGTCTACTTTGCGTGAGCACAACCTGACAGCGAAACCCTCTAAAGCCTATATTGGTTTTAGCGAAATTTCTTTCCTAGGCCACCGAGTTGGTCATGGTTTCCTAAAGACAGAGGACCATAATACTAGTAAGATACTTAACATCTCAATCCCTAAGACTAAAAAACAGGTGAGAAGTCTGTTAGGTCTTATTCAATTTTATGGCAGATTCATTCAGAATCTATCCTCTATCATGGCACCTCTCTCAACACTTCTAAAGAAAGGTTCGCCTAATGTGGTCCACTGGTCTCAGGAATGCCAATGCTCTCTGGATAAGATTAAAACACTGTTTTCAACACCACCTATTTTAGTGCTACCCACTAAAGATAAGACATTCGTTCTTCGTAGTGACGCTTCATCCACTGGGATTGGAGCGGCACTAATGCAAGAGTACTCTGGAACTCTGCATCCTGTAATGTATATTTCCAGAAAACTTAATGCGGCAGAAAGGAATTATTCGGTTTTAGACCGTGAGCTATAAGCTATGGTTTGGTCGATCCTCAAACTACAGAGATTCCTTCTAGGCGCACATTTCATAGTAGAAACCGACCAAAAAGCTCTTACTGCTATACAGAGTAAGAATTTGAAGAGCTCGAGGTCTACTCGATATGCAATTGCTCTTCAACCTTTTCATTTCTCTGTGCGAGCTATTCGTGGATCAGATAATGTGATGGCAGACATTCTGTCAAGATGCCCACATGATTCCACATAACTATTAGGGCTTAGACTTCTTGATATGTCTAGTTCTATAGTAGTTCCTTTTCTATATCATGATAGATACACATTTGTAATTTAATAATATAATGATTGTATCACTACATAGCGGTTCATTGATGTTTATTCACCGCTGTGCTTTGATAATTTTTTCTTCATAAATCATAAATTTAAGATATCTAATACGAAATGATGATATGAATTTTTTAGGCATTGTGTAATTGCCAGAATTGTATTATACTTTGATGACACCTTCCTGGAAAAATATACTTGTAGAGAAATAATTTCTCTCAGTTTATGAGACACATTCTCACCAGTCGCTCCATAAGTCGACTTAGCCTCATATTAGGCGTTATAGGTATTCCTGATATTTTCATCTGCGCATTATTCATGCGTTGTGAGCCTATTGTACGTTGCTCCTAGATGTATTTCAAAAAAAAAAAAAAAGTTCCATTTTTTTTCCCGGGAGGTGTGGTAAGACTGTTACGTGCAGTCTTTGATATCTTACAATATTATACATTGGTATTCTTGTTATGTTCGCAAATATTTTGTAAACAAAATAGTGCTTAAGGGAAAGTCATTATTGAGTTACTTCCCTTGAAAGTTGTGTCGGCTCTTTCGATCGAACTCCGCGGATGAGTCCAGTTTTCTGCGATTTATTCTTCGTTTGGGTAGTAATAGATTGTTCTTGCTTCAGAATATTTATGGCCTGAATTTATGTGTATTGTTTGTCTGAGTAGGACGAGTCTGTCTTATATCTGTATATCTTTACATATCTAAGTCGAACTATATGTTCTGTTGTCTCTAGAGAGGTCAAAGGCTATTCGGCGGATGTGTCGCTGGAGTGTGGTGTGATTTGGCTTCGTCCCGATAGGGACTGTGTTTTCTATGTCGGCTTGTCGCCGGGAAAAAGTGATCTCAGTATTGGTGGGGAAAGTGATAGTCGTCTAGACCTATCGTGTATGCTTTACCCCAGTGTTTATTCGTATTGCCAAGGAATGGCATTTTCATATTTCTGATACCAAGGTAATAATAGACACTCTTATGAACTCTCGTACGAAGCCACCATTTTCGATAGGTACGATTTGAATGTCTAAGAGAATATATTTGACTCGATGAAAACGACTTCGATTCCTAGCAGCACTATATCCTGTAGATTGCAGTCAAGTGTTCATGATCAAATCTACAGAGCAATGAAATGTTTTATGAATGACTAACTTTAGGACAGATTCATTATCTGTATCCAAACGTGAGTGACAGCTCACGAGTGAAGCCATCTTGGAACCAAAACATGTAGTGACTTTCAAGAAGAGAAAAGGGATGCCCGTATTATCGCTTGTTTAGTCCAGAGATCACTGCTACACATGAGAACCCGTTATTAGCGGTTCAATATTATTATATGGAAAAATATGTGCTGAACCTTATGTTAAAGAATCGTCGCTAAACGAGATTAGGTTTAGAAGCCATCTGAAATATTGTTTATAAGCTGACGTGCTCAGTCAGTGAAGTCAGATGATATATATGTATGGGCGATACTGAGTGCTTGGCTACTGACAGTCCTTTATACTATTATTCTACATGAGTGCCCATGTAACATTGCAAGACCATTTATCCACTGTACCATGATGTATTATGCCAACCTGTGATTTGTCACTATCTGTGCTGTCGAGTGTGTACGTCCAATTAAACTTTAGAAAAGGTACACAGTCGTTGGTGTCGATGACTTCCAGCCATACATGAGTGTGAGAAAAGAACATTTGTCAACACCACGAACCCTTATTATCCTTCGCACATTATACACTCAATCCATGTCTACACACCACTGCGTAGGTCAAGTTGACATTCCATACACTACAGTGGAGCAAACAACACCATAGAGATCTTATCAACTGATGATGATGATGATGTCTGCTTCCATCCACTTATATCTATCTTTTGGTGGATATCATTAACGGGAATTAAAAACCAACTTTATCAACCTTATCAGATGGCTGCCTGAAATATCTACATTTTGAAATAAGCGAAACTTTAGCATCAGAACAATTCATGTACAAAAGGAACCCACATCACGCAAGGAAAAGAAAGAAACGATATGTGCAGCTATATTGTGTGAAAGAATATATGAGAATCAAAAGAAATCAAGTCCAACGTAAAAATCAGAATCTTCAACTCAATGTCACGTCGTTCCTATTGTATGGCTGTGAAACATGGAGACAAAAATTACAACCAATAAGTTGCAGACTTGTGCTTGTGAAGAACATAACTGATATTGTACGACAAGAGCTCCAATTCGGAACTGATGACAAGAACCAGACAAATGCTTAAGGAATGAGAGATGAGAAGAACACGTTGACCAATGAAAGAACTTTATATACTAATATAATTACAAGGCAGTACGTAATCTGGAAACCCCAAGGTAAGAGATATAGAGGAAGACAGATAAACATTTGCAGAAGACGGAAATGAAAGGGATAGGGAGGACACGGAAGGACCTTGACCGGACGGCACAAGATAGGAAGACCTGACGTGAATGTGTTGAAGGCCTAGGGAGCTGGAGGGTAATGAATGAAAGAATAAGTGAGGCAGAGAGTTAATCATAGATTTTAAGATTAAACAAAAATATTTAAATATACCCTTAGTGCATTATATAAACGGTATGTAGTTTTAGTTGTGTTCCTTTTCTTTTTTTTTTTTTTTACACAAACTCAACAGACAAATACTCACACAGAAATCAACGCATGTACAAAATTCGCCATAGATATTTCAATAGAATGAAAGATTATTTTCTGGGCGTGCTTTTGTTTTCAAGAAGGGCGCTTGCATCGACAGCATAACCTTAATATTTTTAATGGCATGAGATATCAACTAGGCAGACAATAGAACGAACAAACGAACGAACGAACTTTTTTTTTCTCATAGGATTAAGAATGGGGCGCGCAGGCCGGTCTAACATTCTACCCTTCCTCATTTTCGCTCTCACCTTGCATTCTAAATCCTTTCATTACCGTGTGTACTTTAAGCGTTCATTTTAAGGCAAGCAACATTATAAAGTTAATAAAGAAATAAATAATACATAAAGGTATGTTTCAGACAATCGTTATAAATAAAGAAGTAGAAAACTAGACAACAGAAAAACAACAGAAGGGATAGACTTACTTCTTTATTTATCACGATACTGGAATTTGCTAAGCGACTTCTGTTGCTATTTATGTTAGCTGTGATGACATGTTTTAATATTGTTTTCGTTATTATTTCGCATTCTTTAGTTTTGTTTTGATTTGTTTGTATTTGTTAGCCTACTCTTGTCTATAATTTAGTTTCATACAACATTTTTGTTTATACACTGTGGTGTCATGTATTTTGTTTAATTCTATCGCAGATATCGTCACATTTTTTGTGATATTTCATTAATTTCTGCTTTATTTTTAGTTGATTTCTGCGAACGTTTTTGTATTGTTGCTGATCTTTGTTATTGTTTACATTGTTATTGTTTACATTGTTTGTATTGTTTACATTTTCAATGTTTACATTCTGCATGTGTTTACATAGTCATTGTTTACAGTTATAGTAATTAGTTAATGGGCTATGCTAATGCACTGTTACTACTACACTGATGATAAATGAATGATGAATAGTGTCGTGCACTATTGAATGAGAAGTGCACTTATGATCAAGAATTGATTGTTGATATTTCATATACAAGTTCTTTGATTGGAGACTTGTTTCCCACAGAGACTGGGATAATATAATGTGATGTGAATATACAAGTGCTTAATTAAGACTTGTTACACTTAGGTTTGAAATAAATTAGTTAATTATTTCAGGTTTTGGACTCATATGTTAGACAACATGTCTACATTTGAGCACTTTATTTAGCAGGGTAAATTGCTTGGGAAGACTGGTGATAAGTTAGAAGAATTTGCAACTGCTCGATATGATAAAGCAATGGAAGCTGAACAAAAGAAACTGCATATGGAAGCTGAACAAAAGAAACTGCAGATGCAGGTGGATGAAAAGAGATTCCAAATGGAAATGGAAAAACAAAAAAGGGAATCAGAAGCTGAGGAAAGAAAACTCCAGCTACAGCTAGAAGCTGAAAGACTTCAAAAAGAGGCTGAAAATAAAAGACTTGAAAAAGAGGCTGAAAATAAAAGACTTGAAAAAGAAGCTGAAAATGAAAAACTTCAAAAAGAGGCTCAGGCTGAGGAAAGAAGATTACAGAGAGAGTCTGATGAGAGGAAAGAGAAAGCAAAAATGGAACATGAAGAAAAGGTCTTAGCTTTAGAGTTGGAAAAATTGAAATTGACGAGCATGAGTAATGGTAATGATTCAAACAAGGGTTCATCTTCTGGTAAGGCTAATAATGATACTTTTAAGATTAAGTTACCAACATTTAGTCCTTCCAGTGATGACATAATGTTCTATCTGGACAGATTTGAACAAGCATGTACAGCTCATAACATAGACAAAGCAAAATATGTTTATCAGTTATCAGGGATACTGACAGGTAAAGCTCTAAGTATATTAAATATGGTGGATGAACCTGACAAGAACAATTATGAGGTTGTCAGGGCCGCTCTGTTAAAGAAATATCAGCTTAACGAAGACGGCTATCGTCTACAATTTAAAAAACATGTTACCTGAAAATGGAGTTGAATTCTCCGAGTTTATTGCAAGAATACGCATTACTTTCTCACGATGGGTTGAACTATCTAAGACGGAAAAAACTTATGAAGGACTTATGGACTTAATACTTAGAGACAAAGTCATGTCGTCTGTCAATGAGTCTTTCCTTGCTTTCCTTCATGAACGTAAACCTAAAACAATAAAAGAAATGGAAGATTTCTGTTGCCAATACGTAACTGCGCACCCCACACATAACCATGGGTAACTCTAAGGTGAAAGAAGGTTTACCAGTTGCTTCGGCAGCTCCGTATGGCCAAAACTTTGCTCGTAGATTCCAACAAAATTTTGATAGAAAGAGTAGCGGTAATTTCTGTCAAAATCATGGAAACCAATTTCATGGTGATTCATCTTCGAAGAATTGGAGACAACCTGATAGTACTCGTTACTATCACCCTAATAATTATAGGCATTTCAAAAGAGGATATGGTAATAGAGGTTATTCCTGCCGAAGACCTCAGAACCAAACAAATAGATGTTCGCATCAATGTGAACATGATAGTAATCGTGGAAACTGGAATTCGAACCAGGATAACAATTACAATAGAGACAATAATAACTGCAGAGATAATAATAACTTTGATAACTTCAGAGGTAATAATAGTCGGGGTAGATCTCAACACAAAAAAAAGAGATATCAGCAGGCTAATGCTGTACAACAGGAAACTGAGGGAGCCTGTAATCATGTTGTTGATAGTAAAAACTTTGACGCTGTCACTGGTTCTGCTTTTGACTTTGAGAGAGCAAACAAATGCCCCCAATGCAGTACTTTATTCGAACCGGGTACCATAACTACTTTGAGTTGTGGTCACCCACTTCCCGCTCTTCCTGCTGCTGTTGCGCATGACGGGAGGGGTTCTTTAATCCTACATAAGGGTCTTGTTAATGATACTCCGGTCTCACTACTTTTCGATTCCGGATGCACCACTATTGGTGTTAGACAATCGCTTGTAGATCCATCTTGTGCTACAGGAAGGGTTATTAAATGTGTCACATTTGGCGGCACTCTAGAAAAATATCCTACTGCTGTAATTCGCATTGCCACTCCTTTCTTTACTGGAGATGTGCATGCTTGTCTCTTACCTAATCCTATTGCGGACCTTATTATTGGTCGTATTCACGGAGTTAGGGAGTGTAACCCCACAGCAGATTGCTGCTTGGGAAGATAATAACATGCAAGCTACAAATGCAGTAGTTACAAGAGCACAAGCTCTACAAACACCCGAAACTTCACTGAATAGTGATAATGAAGTTGATAGCCAAGATAGTCACTTAGTAATCACTCGTGACTCTTTCATAAAATTGCAAGAAGAAGATCCTTCTTTAAAAAAATTCTTCGTTCTTGCGAAGAAAGGTGATCCGAATCAGGATACAAATAGAAAATCTTGGATTGCAATGAGAAACGGCGTACTTGTACGTATGGTACAAGGTTCGACTACGTCGGCACATTCGCAAATTCTTGTTCCCAAGAGCATGAGAGTCCAAATATTACAACATGCTCATGACTCGCAATGTGCTGGACATATGGGTTTTGCCCGTACGAAGTCGAGAGTCCTTGCGGCTTTCATTTGGCCTTTTGTCAATAAGGACATTCGTATTTACTGCCGATCATGCAAGGTATGTCAGGAGGTCAAATCTAGAGGACCACGACATGCTGCGCCTATCCAGGCTGCTGACATTCCTATTCGGCCGTTTCAGAAAATGGCCATAGATATTATTGGCCCTTTTAAGGTCAAGTCGGCCAGAGGACATCAGTTTATCCTTACATGTGTCGATATGTGCACACGTTGGCCAGATGCTATTCCTCTTAAGAGCATATCTACTACAGATATCGCAGATGCTCTTTGGTTGATATTTTCTCGCTTGGGGTTCCCCAGAGAAATATTGTCAGACCATGGCACTCAACTCATATCTGACACTATGTCACAGGTAATGTCTACCTCGCATATTGAACGATCTCTCAGTAGTATCTACCATCCTATGTCTAATGGGTTAGTTGAGCGTCTGAATAGAACGCTCAAGACTTTGCTTGGTAAGATAACTGAAGATCATCCTCAAGATTGGGACAGGGTTTTACCCGCGGCTCTCTTTGCCTATAGAGAAGTCCCTAATGAACACACAGGATTTTCTCCCTTCGAACTTGTCTTTGGCGCGCGTCCACGCGGCCCTATGTCTTTATTACACGATCTCATCACTGCCGATGATATTAGCGATGAAACTCAATCCTCATATGAGTATGTCATTGCTCTTAGACAAAAGATCATTGAGGCATGTAAGCTAGCAACTGCTTCATCAGAAATTGCTAAAGAGAAGGCAAGACAGTTTGCTAACAAGAATAGATGTCTACGACAACTTTGTCCAGGTGACAAAGCATTCGTCCTACTCCCCAGTAGGGAAAATAGACTTCTTATTGCATGGAAAGGTCCGTATGCAATAGTCTCTCGGATTTCCGATGTTGACTATGTGGTCGATATTGATGGAAAGCATAAAACTTTCCACATAAACATGCTTTCGGAATTTCACGAACGTCCGGACTATTTGCTGCCTATTTTCCAGGCAACGGATGATGCTCCTGCACCTCACGGTCATTATTCATCCCTGTCTGTCATTCAGGATGAGGAAGCTACCTTCTCTGATGTCAACCTTCCCCTTCCAGTGGTTCCATTACATTCCACGGAATCTTGGAAAAACGTTTCTGTTTCTCCTAATCTTTCTGGTGACGAACATCGACGAGACTTGTCGATGTTACAAACATTTCAGGATGTTCTCACTGACATTCCTGGACACACAGATGTCATAGAACATGACATAATTCTTACCGACAATAATCCAATTAGGGTTAGGCCGTATCCTATTCCTATACACTTTCAGTCGCAAGTGGAAAAGGAATTGGATGAAATGATTCAATTAAATATAATTGAACCATCGACTTCACCATATTCTTCTTCCATGGTTATTGTCCGGAAGAAGGATAAGAACATACGAATTTGTGTTGATTATCGCAAATTGAATCAGGTCACAAAGTTCGATGCTGAACCGATGCCTTTGTTAGAAGATCTACTGATTAGACTTTCTAATTCTAGATTCTTCACTAAACTTGACTTGTCTAAAGGTTATTGGCAAGTGCCTTTAGCAGAGCATGCCAAACCTCTTACTGCTTTTTCTACACCTAGGGGTCTATTTCAATGGAATGTTATGCCTTTTGGTCTCATGAACGCCCCTGCCACTTTCGTTCGCATGATGCGTCGAATTCTGTCACATCGTTCGGATGTCATCGCATACTTAGATGACATCTGTCTCTTCAGTGATACCTGGGAAGATCACTATTTAGGGTTATATGACTTACTGTCCACTCTACGTGAGAATAATTTGACAGCGAAACCTTCTAAAGCTTTTGTTGGTTTTGGTGAAATCTCTTTCCTGGGTCATCGTGTTGGTCATGGTCTCTTGAAGACAGAAGACCACAATACTTCCAAAATACTGAACATCTCTGTTCCTAAAACGAAGAAACAAGTTAGGAGTCTCTTAGGTTTAATTCAATTTTATGGGAGATTTATTCCAAATTTATCTTCGATCATGGCACCTCTATCAACATTGTTGAAGAAAGGTTCGCCTAATCTGGTCCGTTGGTCTGAAGAATGCCAATCTTCACTAGACCAAATCAAGAATATATTTTCTTCTCCTCCCATCTTAAGATTACCTACTCTTGATAGGACTTTTGTTCTTCGGAGTGATGCTTCATCCACTGATATTGGAGCAGCACTGATGCAAGAATATGCAAATACTCTGCATCCTGTTATGTACATTTCTAGAAAACTAAATGCGGCAGAGAGGAACTACTCGGTTTTAGACCGTGAGTTGTTAGCGATGGTTTGGTCAATTCTAAAACTACAAAGATTCCTCCTGGGCGCACATTTCATTCTAGAGACTGATCAGAAAGCTCTTACAGCTATTCAGACTAAGAGTTTGAAGAGTTCGAGATCCACTCGATATGCTATAGCTCTTCAACCTTTTCACTTCACGGTACGAGCTATCCGTGGTGCGGATAATGTGATGGCTGACATTTTGTCTAGATGCCCACATGACTCCAACTAATACTTCTGTCCTATATTTCCATATATTACAGAGTCATAACTCACCTATATTTCTACAATAGATTAGCACATCTGTACTTACTTTATATGTACACACTATCGTGCTTTGTTGTCATCTTCTTCTGTTCGTTTTTTAAGATGATAGAGGAGGACTGAGTAGTTAATATAAGGGCCGTTAGTTTACTAAACAGCCACAATTATTAATAATGTATTGTACCTTATGAAGCATATTAGTTATTAATTAGCATTATATTGCTTGTACTTTCTCAGAATGTCATTGTTGAGCTGAGGACTTACCTTACTAGTATCAAGCATGACGAGTTCTAGATTGTGTACTTACCCTCGGAATACCAGAGCATATGTCCTGGATCGTCATGTAGTTTAACTTTACTATGTACTTATGTCATTACATGTCAAAGAATGTACTATTTAAATTTTCCTATCAGATTTGTACATCCATTTTTAAAGACAATATTAGAGTATGCTGTTTAATGATGATTATAGTAACTTGCATACGTATATTGTGTTTACATGCTAACGTGATGTGTGTTGGTGACACCTCCCCGATGTGAATATTTTTTGAGACATATTTATTTTTCTGTTGAGGTATATCCTCACCAGACACTCTATAATTAGCCTATTGTTTGGCAATTTAGTTAATTATCAGCGCATAATTCGTGCGTTTTGAGCCGCTTATCGCATGCTCTTTGATATTTAAAAAAAAAAAAATATGTTCCACATTTTTTTTTATCGGGAGGAGGTGGTGATATGTTGCGTGATAAATTCTCGCAACATCATTTTATTACAATATCTATTTTATAACGCAAGGGTAACAACTGCTTGAAATTTATAGTCACTTTTCTCGGTAAGCATTTGTCTTCTCGCGTTGGTATCGAATGCAGTTAAGTTTGAGCTGTGGTCATTTTGCGCTGGACTGCGCATGACTTGTCTTGCTTCTTGGTCGATCGGTTTCCGCCCACCACTAGTGGAGTGAGCGATTTGGAATGGCGAAAGAGATGCCTCGTTGAAGAGGGGATCTCCGCTATTTTTTTGTTCTGTCAGGAATGTGAGAGTCCTCTTATGGATATTTCGTTTATTCGAGATAATACCTCTAGTGTATTTGCACATGCCGGGAGGCATAATATTTCTGTGTATTTCCGGAAGGCAAGGTAAATTAACAATTTCATTAACTCTATCGATTTTTGGTCGTGAACGATTTCTGGTTCATAGCCTGTCTTCGAAAGTCGTCGTCACGAGATGTTTTCCTAGCTCACATGTCGCTGTATTGTACTGCATCGGTTGATGCAGGTACCAAGGACCATTACTTGCTACTTTGTTAAATGAACTAGGTTTGGAAAACCTTTATTATCTAGAGGATATTTTTGAGGACATTATTTATACTTCGGCAGACGTGTCTGTCTTGCTGAAGTCAAACTAAGGAGAGTGAACTGATCTCATACATCTGGTTATCTCCTGGCTGTTATAGAAAGGGATGGAGTTTTTCACCTGACTACATTTACAGCACTTTGAAATATAACATGCATCTGACTCATCATTGTAATGCTGTCTACCGTCTATTGCTGTATTGAATGTTGCTGTGATAATGACTGTTTGATGTGCCTACATATTCGCGTAACCATTTTGTCACTGTGGCGTCCACAATAAATAATGAAGAAAAACGTCAACGGCTGTTACAAGAATCATTGACTTTATACGTCGTGAGTTTACTGACGTCCTATGTGGATTGCCCTGTTATTTTTGTATGAACATTGTTTTGACTGAACACATCTGCACACTACACAAAACCAGACATGCGGATACCATCCATCATCATATGGCATCACGCATCAATTCCTTTGGATATTATTTATTTACATGCTGTTTATAGACCTCATGCTTTTCCCTCTTCATTTGTTTAAACATTATAAAGGAATTATAACAGCAGACATTTTAGTATCCAATCATAATCAAACTTAGAACACACGAAGAAGAGAACTGAGGAGAGACAAGGAAAGGTTGAAGAAAACGTGGTCAGACCTTGAGCTGATAGCACGTGATAGGACGCCTTGGCACGCGCTTGTTAAAAGCCTATGCCCATTTAGGAACTTATGGGTATTGACTGATTGATTTGTGATAAATCTGCTAATACTTGAGCTGTATATAAGCATGTTGAAAGGGAAGAAAGAAATCTTTAGAACATCTCGGTTGTGAGTCTTCTTCCGGGTAGTTAATTTAATGGTCTGCTGGATTTTGCACATCATTAAACTAAAGATTGGGATAGATCAAAATAAGAGCCGACTGAACGATAGACATGTATTCGTTAAATGGATATAAAATTGACAGCCGCTGCAAAAAAAAAAGAATATATATATGATAACTCTCCATTTTCTTCTTGAGGGTAACTGTGTATACCAGGCATGCTGTAAAGTACTGCTTTCATTCTCCTCACGCAAACCAGTGGTGAATATGATGGAGGCTCCGGGGGGAGCAAAGGTCAACTCAACCGACGCAGGATTATGCAAATATTGAGTGTGAGTGTGAAGTCTGAGTTAAGCGAATGGTGGACTGTTCGTGTGTTGACCCGTATAAGGCACTCATTCCCTCATTACGTTAAGTCACCAATGCAGATCACTGTAGTCGTTTCAATAGTTTAATTGGACGCACACACTTGACAGATTGGGTACAGTGACAGGAACATGAGTCGACATAGACAGCATAATATTGATCAATGGACTACCGTCCTAAATTAGCATTAATGAAGAATAATCTGGTAATGGAACATCTGTAAACACCAAGATTTCCATAGTTTATAAATACAGTCAGTAGACCTTACTGACCGAGCATGTCAATTAAGCAATACTGTTCAAACTTGACTCCTAAACAGGATCTCTTTCTAGCGAAGATTCCTTTAGGTACATTACAGCAAACCTCTGTGAAGATAATGTTAATTTCTTTATAATAGTGATCTCTCAATCATCACCTGATAATAAGGAAGTTTTCCCGTTCTCTGCTAATGATTTACAATAAGTAAGAATTCCAAAATCAATCGAATTCCACAATGGCTGCTGGTTCCCGGTTGAGCATCACTCACTATACGGGTGTATAGCCAAATCTTCAATCGAAGCTTTGTTCATCAACAATAAATGATTCTACAAGGATCAGCATATTCTGTCCTCATAGTTGCTGCATATAAACATATTTAGTGCTGCTAGAGAATATGTCGTCCCGACATATTCATAGGTAAGTTCATGTAAACGTCTGCCCATCTTAAGCCTAGGAATGAACGAAGTCAGCAAAAGTACGTTTTTTTACCTGGACATAAGAAATACACTAGCCAGCACAAAAACGCTCTCCCGGCGTTATAGAATCACAACTGGGGAACTCATGGACTAAACGATCCTGGAAGAAACTATCTTCGTCCCCAGAATAACTTAAAGAGATCACAAACTCTTGGGCATCTCTCTGACATGACTTCCTGCCCTAGGCCTAGACAACCGAAGAACCCCCTCACCTCTCTTCATCCGCCGAAAACACCTGACCCCCTTCAGTACAGTACAAGAACAAATAGTTCCACTTAAACATACTAAGATATCAAGATATAAGACATACTCGTCCTACATAGACAAGCACTACACATAGATTCGGACCATAGACATTCTGAAGCAAGAACAATCTATTCCTAACCAAACACAGAATAGATTCACGTAAGTCTAAATTCCTCCACCGAGTTCTATTTTTACGAACGCTACAAAGAGCGATAACTCACAGAATGACTACTTATTGCCCAATCTGAGTTTCGTCCCTCAAGACCAAAACATGCATTCAAAGATGAATATATCTTCATCAGACAATTAAAACATTTTACATTGTATGCGTAATCCATGCGCCAAAAAATATGTGCGCAACAATATATATATATATTCTACCATAACTTGTCTGACGCTCGCTATATAAACCAGGCATTGAAAGAGTAAAATGGGAATGGGTATTAAAAAAAAAGGTAAAAATGGTTAGAACCGAAGAAGGGAGCATATACCTGAAGAGAAACATAAATTGGCAGACGGTCTGGTGACGAGGACATTTGAAGAAAGTGATCACTGGCCTAAGCAGCATAGAAACAGAACGACTTTGACTGATTGATTGACAAATTGATTTGTATGGTGTAGAGGTAGTCTGTTCAAATATATTTTAATACTCATTCTTAAGGGTGATTGACCTAGAGCCCTGCATAAAGGCCCGCGTGGACGAGTATCGAAAATGTCAAGAAAAAAAGCAAAGAACAACTTCCGATGTAACTAGCTGTCACCAAGTATGATCAGTTCGAAATACCATTGTGTTGT
Source organism: Oreohelix idahoensis (assembly GCA_024509875.1). Classification (NCBI taxonomy): domain Eukaryota; kingdom Metazoa; phylum Mollusca; class Gastropoda; order Stylommatophora; family Oreohelicidae; genus Oreohelix; species Oreohelix idahoensis. The sequence goes on along the minus strand of JAMPIV010010333.1, from coordinate 116,584 downwards.
AAACTAGCAACAACCCGCCAAAATTGGCAGGTTTTTAATTATAGTGTGTTGTTTCTGTTACATGTATTACATTGCTGCTTCTTCTATAGTCTCGCTTGCTCGCTGTGAAAGACGCGATCGTCTCTTCCTTTTAGCCATCTTATCATTTTGATCCATAATAATAAGTCTGCAATACTTTAAATTAAAATTTTGTCTTGAAGAAACAATTTAAAAACTTGTATTTTAAGGTTATTTTTAAGAAAAATGACGAGTTAAATCCGTTTCCCGAATGAAACTGGACAGAAGAGTGTCTTGATTGTCTGTTGATTTAATGCACACCGACACACTTTGCTATTTTCGCGATCGTACGTATAAGGGGAAACAATACAATTATTGTCTAACTTTTGACCACATTGCACCCCCTTAGCTGTGCTCGAAAGTTAATGCACTCTCTCTAAAATAGAAAAAGTGCGCAAATGACGGTGTGCAAAGTGTGACAGACAGACCGACCGAAGTACCTTACGGCGGGAATTATGGTATTGGATGAAGCATAACATGGAAAGCAGAATTTCACTGAATTCCTTAATTATAACCAAAAAATAAGGTTGAACAAGGTGGACCCTCCCGAGAAGGTGGATCAACGTAGGTAATTTAAGCTTACCCGATGCAATGTCTCTCACTTCACATAACAGGGAAACAAAAAACGTGTAAAATTATATCTCGTAAACAAAAAATGAATGTGTATTTTTCTTTCCACTTCATCAAATAAAGACCCCACGTTTTCTTAATACAGGTATCATCTGCAGTTTCATTCAAATGGTTACAATTTTGTTTTATTACACATCTCTCTTGGTCTAGCTGCTGACGTAAGTACCCTTAAAAGAGATAGTTGACAGTTTATTAACCTCTCACTGAAGTAATTTATTTAGAGTATCTAAAAAAAAAAAAAAAAACTATTTTTTCTTCTCGGAACATACAGTGACGTTGTTGCAATGTATAGCCTCTGGCTAACTTGATGCACAATCATATCTCTTAAATAATCGAATATCTCCATGGAAACTTCAGTTAAAATGCGATGACCTGCAGAGAATCGCTCACCCTGTGCAGTAGCAATCTCAAAACTTCGACAAACACGGAGAAAGCGAACCGCTCTTTGTTTCCTAGTTCAGAAAACTCAAGAGTCATCAACAATATAATTTGTCTTTGCATGTCATGATTCGTGGGTAAAGCCGAGCAGGGAGACCATCATTACAATTATTTTAAATCAATGGGAAACAATTACATCCGTAGAAATAGCGTGTGAGATAAAACACGTCAATCATTTCAATCAAAGCAATTACAGGCCAACAATTTAAACTTTATTTAAAGTCAGCAAGGCTTTGTCTATGTATGAATATTGTTTAATATCCACTAATGTCTAGTGCTAATTTTATATTGATAAATTAACAGGATACGAGGCAGAAAGCGTGTACCGCAGTTCGTTACATCTTTTTTTTAAACGGTATGGTTTTGTTTTGTTTCAAAAAATATCTTCATTCTAACTCGGAAAACTCCATCAGTGCTCAGATTTCCTCCTTTAGATAATACAAAGAGGATCTCAGCACAGCACACGAACTGCGTAGCATCGAGGAGAATCCCAATGTCTGTATATAGGAATCACACATTTTATAAATATTTTGGTTGTGGGTAGGTTTCTAATTTAAACGTTTGCCAGTGCAGCGGCCGTGTGGCCTACTCTTTATGACTTCCAACTGCCGTGAGATTGTTAACGCGCGCAACTTGCACACAGGACCTCCTTTTCTTTCCCCCTTATCCGAGAAGGCTAGGTATCCGATCTCACTACCCAGGAGACCAGGGGGGAGGGAGTATGAGATCATTAAGACTACTGGTTCTGAAAAAAAACTTATATAAACTATATTCCCTCTTCTGGGAATCGAACCCGGTTACTTTCTCGCATATTCGTAATTATTAGTTTCCCTCCCATACACGCAACCTAATTTCAACTAGGTTTGCACGAATATCACCTGAAAAGAATAAATTCACTAGAGTTGTATCCGTTTATCTTCGCCTGTTAACTCTAAATGACATTTATTGAGCATGTATCAAACGTTTACAAAAGCTAATCCCTTTTACAACTCAGTAAACTATTAATGTATGAGTTTACCCCACATTTCCCTCTATGTTTCTACTGGTTATCACCCTTCATCCCTTGCCCATCTACAAATGGGATTAGAACATGCTTCTTCTGTTCTTATTTTACATAATGATGTATGTTTATCTTCATTTTTTTGTTTTCGTAATCGTCGTAACCATTGTTTTCTCCACCATTTTCTCTCTTTCTTTTCTGCCCGACAATCACATGGACAATCACAAGGACATTCACAAGGACATTCACATGGACAATCACATGGACAATCACATGGACAATCACATGGACAATCACAAGGACATTCACAAGGACATTCACATGGACAATCACATGGACAATCACATGGACAATCACATGGACAATCACATGGACATTCACATGGACAATCACATGGACAATCACATGGACATTCACATGGACAATCACATGGACATTCACATGGACAATCACATGGACAACCACATGGACAATCACATGGACAATCACGTGTATATCTGTGTTTTAAATAGTAATAAATACAAGCATTCTTCTTCTTATTCTACGTCTGCTTCTTCTTTTCTTATTCGTTCTCATCTTTCCCGCATTTTCTCTGGTTTTCTTGTTCCTATTTGTCTTCTTCGTCTATATATGGTAAGTGTTTTGTGTCACTTGCTGTATTGACATCAGATATATATTGTGTTTCCTCCAATCCTATCTGTTTCTATCATTTGTTCATTTTCAGCGTTAGAATTCTCTAAGATCCACCCACGGGATCGGCCATCTCCAGCAGTGTTCAAATCCTGGGTAAGCCACTCATGTCTGTTGTTTTTCTGTTGTCTAGTGTTCTACTTCTTTATTTCTTACGAGTGCCTGAAAACATACCTTTATGTTTGTTTCATATTTATTTACCGTTTACAGGCCTCGGGTTTCCCTTCCTTATATTTTCACATAACAGGGAAACAAAAAACGTGTAAAATTATATCTCGTAAACAAAAAATGAATGTGTGTTTTTCTTTCCACTTCATCAAATAAAGACCCCATGTTTTCTTAATACAGGTATCATCTGCAGTTTCATTCAAATGGTTACAATTTTGTTTTATTACACATCTCTCTTGGTCTAGCTGCTGACGTAAGTACCCTTAAAAGAGATAGTTGACAGTTTATTTGTTGTTTCAGATATGTTATAAATGTTTATACAATACCAAAACCTACCCTCTGTCCTGTACTTACTGTTCTAAGTCTACACCATCTTACTGTGGCCCATAATAATATGACATGGCCCCCTGGAGGGCCTTATGGCGCACGTTAAGAGCAACTGATCTACAGGAAGGGCATTTTCTTCATGTACCTATACTTAGTTTCACAAAGATTTTCTCGGTCTCTTTTTTTCAATGAATTGTACGGCTTGTTCGAGACAGCTGATTTTGCGTTCATGATTGTTGCTATCAACTTTTAGACTAACTTACACAGTCATACGCCCGAGTACTCGTGTTGTCTGTAATTTTATGTGTTTGCCCGGCCTTGTAGATAGACTGTCCATCAAATGGTATGTTTTATTTCTTTGTTGTTGTTGTTGTTGTATGCTGGTTTTAGCCAGATTAGGCCATATTTTTAGGTTTCGAATGTAACAAAAACAAAGTCCCATAGCAGATACTGTCATAGGGGAGTGTAATGTTAGAGACTTCACTATACCAAGTCCAACTTTATGAGGTGGTGGTGAACATTTACAGTCCTCGCTTTGCTGTTCCTATCTCAAGAGTCAGGTATACGTTTATTCGCCGACTGAAATGAATATTTTCAATGATTGTCCTTCTCACGCCGACATCTTTCAGTACAGCTACATGTTTATATTATACTGTGATGAAGTGACCCTATTCTTTCGTGTTCTTTTACCATTTTCTTCATCGTTCTATTATCTTCTCTCTCATCTTTGCTTTATCATTACTCTTTAATTCCTAATCATACCTTGAATTTAACGTTAACGTTAATCTTTCCCGTCTTGGCGTAATGCTATAACTCTGTCGTCCATACCACCTTTTCTCATTAGACACTTTTGTCACTCATTGGCCATTGCAACATGTGCGATACGAGAGCTCGTGTGATAGCATAGACTCCTGCGTAAATAAACTCGTGTCAGCACATTTTGAGTCATTAGAGTTGCCGGTCGAAGAAAAAGTTCTTTAGATTGAAGTCCGATTTAGTCAAGCTCGAACTTTGCGCAAAGCCATCTGAGACACAAAGATAGCCTACCTTTGTCGGCGCATGAGAAGCGCAGGTTTGTTTGCGTGCAGAGACAATAAAAGGAGCCGCAGTACAACATTGAGACATTAGATGGAGCGTCGCCAAGCCTGGACATGTCGAAAAATTCGGAGCCGCAAGAGATATAACTCTTTGACATAGGTCAACTTCTCTATCAGGCAGCCAACCACAATCCACGGTTTTTCTTATCGCCTGACATCAGGCACCCAGTCAAAGATTTGGTTACGATAGCCCACAACTTTTTGGTGATTGGCGGGTCTGTCCTCGCAAGCAAGCGATCAGACCCGGCGTCGCAAGAAGGAAGACGAGTTTGGGGGGGGGGGGGGGGGGGGGGGGGGGTGGGGTTGGGGGGGGCGGGGGAGGGGCGAGGGGTAAGAGATAGGAGCCGCCTAAAAATTGTCAGACATGGGCAATTAGAAAAGAAAACTTTACGTCAAACCGAATTCAGTACGTTCTCACACATTCTCTGTGCATAAGTGGAAGTCAGAGCATAGCCTATTTCCATAATTTCATTACAGTGTGAATTATAATTTTATTCGAGTGAAGCAAAGGATTTTAGTAGACTATACAAATTATTAGTAATTTTTCTTCATTATTATTTATGATAGTTTTTTGCACGCAGCTCGTCATATCCTCTCTCTCTCTCTCTCTCTCTCTCTCTCTCTCTGTCTCTCTCTCTCTCTCTCTCTCTCTCTCTCTCTCTCTCTCTCTCTCTCTCTCTCTCTCTCTCTCTCTCTCTCTCTCTATCTCGCTATATATATATATATATATATATATATATATATATATATATATATATATATATATATATATATATATATATATATATATATTTGTGAACGTCTGTTTGTCCCCTACAAAAACAGTGGACACAAGTTATTTTAGTATTAAAAGTTAGATATTAATTGATTGTTGCCTTTGACGAATTTCAATTTTTTTGGGTAATGTTTTAAAATATTATTATTAAGAATGTAAGACACAAGTCTTACTCCGTTTTCGAAGAGTGTTTTCTTGTATGTAGCTCTGTTTCCGTTTTGGAGCGGAGTTTTTGTTGTTGTTGTTGTGTTTCCTGTTGTCAAAAATATAAATAAATTAAAATAAAAACAAGAACTCCGTAGAAGCCATTAAAATTTAAACAGTTTTAAGTGCTAAATTATAAAGGGTCACAAAATCATTCTTATGCTGTAGTTCATTTTGATATCAATGCCACCTAAGAGACGATCTACTTTTAGAGGTTATAGCGCACAGCAAGAAACATTAGACGACATTCTACTTAGAACCTGTGAAGTTGGTGACCCACTAGTACTCTGGATGAAATACAGAGATGATTAGGGCTGGGATCTGTAACGATTAATTAACCGATTAATTGGTTAAAAATTATTTTAATCGATTAATTTATAAAGCCCTTTAAAATCAATGGGTATGTTTTTTCCTTAAATGTGAGATCATTTGCTATGTTAGAGCTTTGTGGTATGGAATTTGGCAAGTATGGTCAATAACCATTAAATGTTTGGTTGTAACTTTTCAGTATTTTTATTACATTACCTGGACGATTTTGCGTTATAACGAATAAAATAAAAAAAAGTCCTTAGTGAACTAAAAATAATGCTATTTATGAGTTGTAATTTTTCAAATTGTTCGAAACTGATAGATTAATCTTCAATTAAAGAAATTCAATTAAGAGATTAAGATTTTTTAAACCAATCCCAGCCATAATATTTGTATATAACCAGGCTTAACCGATAATGAGCTTTAAAAAAATCTGCGATGCTATACGTTTATGAAGACTAAAGGACCTGGACATATGCATCGAATCTGTCCTTAGTTACTTAAGACATATTCTGATTATGTTATGCTTGAAGATTGAAGAGCAGCATGTATCACGTGAGATTCTGTAGCATACCAAAACATGTTGTTTCAGGTGGCATACACTAACTTGTCATGTCCTCTAACAGAGCAGCGCTTGCTCTAGCCTCGGCAAATGGATACATAACAAGAGTTTGTGAGAAAACGAGTTTTCTTGACCTTCATCTCTGAAATAAAGGTAGCGGAAAATAATAATATCTCTTTCAGTTTTGCGAAAGTAGAGGTTCTGATTGCTAACAACAAGAATCACCTTCTGTAAACATTCATTTTCATTGGTTCTTGCTTTCATTGACTTTTATCATCCACATACCCTTTAACCATATATACTTATGTGAGTCAATGGATATTCGTGTCTGTTCATTGACCACAAATAGCTTATCTACGATAGACTTGGCTCTACGTAATTTTGGTGACTATCTGTTTAACTGTAATGATTGAAGGTTTGTTGCATTTTTGAGAATTGTTGCGTTTGTCTGGGCTACTTTATGTATTACTTCACGCTTGCATTCCGCTAGAGGATATTAGTGTCCTAAAGTGTTTAGTTCCGTGAACGCGCTTCAGGATATTTTTTTTTTTTTCAGAAAAAATGGTTTGCTCTCACGTAATTGAACGGCAAATGTCTATCATTTATTCATCAATATTGAGTTCTGAAAATTTAAAGAGCACATTAATTATTTTCTCTGCTTCAACGTATTGTAGAGTTATAGTATTTGTCTGTGTGTACATGAATATGTGTAAAATCTATTAGCCTCTTTCCCCTATGTTTATATATTTTATAAAGTGCACGTGCTTTATGTGTGTGTGTGTGTTTTTCTTTTTTGTATGTTCATATGTATGTGTATAGATTTGTTATGTTCTTTCTTCTTCCTGTTTCAAAATGTGTCCAATAAGTGCGTTCTTTCTGTTCCGTCAAAGTTAACTATCATTAAGAGAACTGCCGCGAGGTGCATGGGATAATGTTTCTCCACAGATCTCAATATTTTATGTCTACCATTCATCCCTTCGTTACTCTGTCCTAGTGACATGTAGTTCATTATCTTTTCATGTATCTTCCTCTACTTGTCTGTATCTTTATGTTGACATGCTGGTACGGTGTTTTTCTCTTTTCGTCTCTTTACATTTTCAAAGCAGGTTCACTTGTCTTTTTTTTTATTTCTTTATTTATAAGAAAATAAATGAGTCCAACGATAAACGTTAAGGAAAACTGCGTACTGATGTCTTCAGTTCAGACAATACAGATCCTGTAATATATCAAAGAAAAAAATAGTATGGAATGAGTTTTAGAAATTAACTGATACAGGAAACACGGGACTTCTCGTTATTATGTTAATTTGTAAAACGGATTCCATACCAAATTATGTTTCATTTATATATTACTTCCTTACCAGTTTTACAGCAGCTCACTCATTCATGCATTCAATCAATCAATACCCTTTAGCTCCCCAAGGAGCATAGGCCTTCAACAAACACATGCCAAGTCTTCCTGTCCTGTGCCATCCGCTCAAGTTCTTTCCATGTTTTCCTCATCATTTTCACCTCTGTCTCCAGTTCTCTTCTCCATGTGTTTTTTGGTCTACCTCTGCCTCTCTTTCTCTGTGGATTCCAGAACAAGGACTGCCTTGTAATGCTATCAACAGCTTTCCTCAATGTGTGTCCTATCCATCGCCAGCGTCTTCTTCTCAGCTCTTGTTCCACTGGCACTTGTCTGGTTCTTGTCATCAATTCCACAATTGTGACTGTGTCACATGCCATTCGCTTACAATAAATCATTTAATAAAGTAGATTCGCAGACAAAAAATTACAGACATGCAAAGTTCCCCGTGTAGTTCCCGGGGCTTTCTGCGCAGACAAAGAAAGAATATGTCTACTGGTTCCTCGGGCATGTTGCACAAGGCGACTGTTATAGAGTAAATATTATCAAGGGGAGGTGATCTTGAAAATGTTAAGCAAATAGATTCGATTACGGGTTACGTTGCTTGGTTAAGCTGATGTTAAGTTAAAATAGTATTAGGGGAATTCCCTCGTGTGATCGAGAAGTTTCCAAGTGGCGAACACTGGTCAGTTCAAATCGCGGAGATGTTTTTTTTCTCTGAACTGTCTTGAGCTGTGAGTAAGCTCGTGTGACTAGCCCACGCAATTATCGAGACTGAGTTGTGTTTTTTAAACAACGGAGTCTCGTGTCTTTTTTTGGCGGGTCTAGTGTGTGAACTAAGGGCAGTCTGTTTTTGGGTACCGACGGGAGAGGTTGGTCCTGCAGTGTGTGTTTCGAGTATGCCTGCGCAGTGCAAAAGTTATAAAGGTCATTATTTGTGTAGGCCTATAATTTCTGAATTTATTGGAGGATTGTGTTTGTGAGTATTTTTGAAGAGGTAAGGATCCAAGACTTATGTTTGAATATATAAATGTCAAGATGAGTGAAGGCGAGATTACTGCAAACTGCCAGGGAGTGCAGTCTTGCGAGAAATTGCCGAAAGTATTCACCATTGATGTAGTTAGCACGGCGAGAATGATGTCCGTTGGCTAACCGGATCTATATGATATTTGAGAGGATCCATGTCTACATTAGAGCGTCAAGGTTGAGAGCGTCTTTGATGAGACATATTTGAGAGGTCATCGTTATTATTGAAAGGATCCACATCTACATTAAAGCGCCAAGGTTGAGAGCGTCTTTGATGAGGGATATTTGAGAGGCCATCGTTATTATTGAAAGGATCCACATCTACATTAAAGCGCCAAGGTTGAGAGCGTCTTTGATGAGGGATATTTGAGAGGCCATCGTTATTGTTGAGAGGATCCATAACTACATTAAAGCGCCAAGGTTGAGAGCGTCTTTGATGGGGCATATTTGAGAAATTTATTATTGTCAGCACGGCGAGGATAAACCGTTGCTGGGAAAAAGGATCCATTGTCTAGTTATTATAATGCTGATGTTGGAAGCATCGTTGATGAGGCCATTTATTATTTACATTAGAGCGCCAATGTTGAGAGCGTCTTTGATGAGGCATATTTGAGGAATTCATTATATTAGCACGGGGATGCCGACCGTTGCTGAGAGGATCCAGTGGTAATATTATATAGCGCTAATGATTATGAGAAGTGGAGATGTGACTGGAGTACTGTATTATTGTATTGCTATGACTTGTACTTAATTGTGACTGTGTATTCTGTGTATTTCATGAACGTGTTGTGGTGTAATAAAACGATCATTAACTTACACCAGCCGTTTATAACCATCTATGACTTCTACGTGCGTACCTGTGTTGTGAGTGATTGTTCCAGCACGCACGCACTCAATCAACCCTCCTAACACGGTACGCCACCCACTCACACAACCACCAACATGAGGTATCAGTGGTGTCAATGTCAAATAGCCTGGGTGGCGGAAATTTAGGTCAATAAACAGATTGAAGTCAATAGCAGGATCTCGTGTGTAGCAGTGGTATGTTAGTCTTACAGAATTTGATATTTTGACATTCGCGTGATATAAGAATTACTGTTCTGCTCTGTGTGGGCGTATGAACAGTGTAACCATTAAGGTAACACCCATCACCATTTATTCAATCTCTAAGACCAGTCATCAGATCAGTTATAATATTTAATAACCCCATCTGTATCAAATTAAGATCTCTACAGTCTGGTGTGACACATATTGAACTTGAAATAATAAGTTCTTTACAGTGGTGGGCCAGTTTATTTAACGGAATAAAACCCACGGAGTTCGCGTGATAGGAAAGCCTTGTGTAGGCGTGGCTTATGTATCCTCACATTGTGTCATGGTCCTCGACCTAGTTGGTTAACTGTGTCCAACACGGTAGAATATAACAGTGGGAAGTTGACAGTTTTTGGTAGACAGTCAAGTTTAACTAAATGTGAAGTGTTTTGAGGAGTCGTTTGCAGATTATTTCAAGTCAACAGTTACAGAGGTTGCTGTGCTGCGTTTCCTGTATGCTGTACGGGCTGATGCTGTGTTGAGCGCATTCTACACTTTTTGCAAGAACCTGAAGAGAAGAAAATCTAGTTTGTGTACCTTTCTGCGCTGGAACGGTTTTATCTGCAGAACTTTGTGATATCTGGTGTGTCGGCGGAAGGGACAGAAGTATTATTAAGATAAGTGATTTTGTTCTGTGTAGATTGTGCCACTTTTCTGCATTTCAGCAAGTCTGCCTATACTATCCATCACTTATTCTGGTGATGATTGTCGTTGTGTTGTCGATAATTATATCGATGGGTTGTACAATATGTTGATGCATAAGTAATGTATGTTATATATAGGTACTATAACAGAAGTTGGTGTACAGTAATTAAGAAATAATTGCAATTTCTTAAAAAGATAATTGGCTTGGTGAGGGGAAAGTTTAATTAATACATATATAGTTGTCTAAGTAAGTAAGTCACTATGGACTATTATACAGATGCCGATGAAAAAAATACCGTGAACTATTAGGATTTGGAGACCGTGAGCTGACTGAGTCTGAAATAAATAGATTGATATATGAAAAGCTAATTCATGAATGTGATGAGAGGTATGAGAAAAGGATGCTAGAAGAGAAGAAGCAATTGGACATAAAACAGAATACCCTACAGCAAAGGGAAAGTGTTATAGAATGTACTGCTGAAGTAAGTGAGTTACATGAAAAAGTCTCTAAACTTACAGATGATTTAGTCAAATCAAACTCAGAACTTGCTAGTACTCAAACAGCATTGAGTGTAGCATTGTGTAAAATCAAAGAGTTAGAAACTCAAGCTAAAGATAACGATAATGAAGTTAGAAACCTAATTCAGGAACTTCAAGAAAGGAGAGAAATATATGACAAATTGAAAATTGAGAGTAATGAACATAAGAAGACTTACATAAAAATGCTTCATGAGGTGAGGCATGATAATGAGATTCTCAGTGATCAAATTAAGGACATGAATATTGTACCCCTTAAGAAGAATGATGAGATTATGTATAATAACAATGATGATATTAAGATTCAGTCTCTACAACTAGAGTTGACTCAGTTGAGATCAAATAAAGAACAGTATGAGACAGAGACATTGTTAGAATTAACGGCTGAGAGAGAGAAGGTCGCTAAGATTAAAAATTTGCTAGCAGAGGAAAGCTGTAAAGTTTTAAGAGCTGAGAGTTTAAGCAAGAAATTAAGTGCAGAGATTTCACTTAGAGATATTCAAATTTCAGAAGCCAGAGTGAGATTGGATGGTCTACTTGACATTCTCTTAAAGAAAAAAAGGTGGTCTTCTGTCAGTGTTGACAGTGAAAGACATAAAGCGGACTCTAAAGTTAAAATTGGTGGACAGAAATCTTTCCGAGGGAAATATAACTTTCAACGCAATGCCGATAATTCTTGCGATATTGGTTCCTGGCGGCAAGCTAGCAAAGGAAAATCTACAGTATTAGATAACCCTGTAGATAACAAAAGAAACGATAATAAATTTCAATTCAAGTTGTTAAAAACAAACAAGGTATTAGGTGAGAACCCTGATGGCTTGATAGCAGGGAAGAAAAATTGCACTCCTTATTCCAGGAAGGAAACATATTTTGTGGAAAACAATAAAGATATGGTTAAATCTTTCGGTCATACCCAGTCAAGTCAGTGTGACCCAGTTCTTAAACACACTGCCACAAACAAGGATAAAAACATTTTTGATAGGAGATATAACCCTGAGGTTAAAATGTACCAAGGGATTTCTTCATATAGTAATGTTTCTTTGCCTAAAAACAATAAACAATTTGACAGATCACAACATCGTGATTCTAAGAGTATTAGAAATTATAGTGGAAATAATTATGTGAAAGAGTGTCAATCTGGTAATAAATTTGTTGATAAAAAGCCATTTCCACCTGGTAGATATTTTTATCCAAGAGGAAATGCTAATCGTAATTATGCTAACTGGGATGTAAAACAGTACAACTGTGTCAATAGAACAAATAACAATGTTCTTAACAGCAATTATAGAAATTGTAACAAGGTTAGCTGTACTCCACATGAGAGCAAGGTTGTTAACAAGCAAAGTAATAACACTGTTGATTGTCACACTAGTGGTGTCGAAAGGTCATCTCGTTCTTGTGAACGTAGTAATTTTTTTCAGGCTACAACAAGGATGAACTTTCGTTAGGGTCAAGTGGTCGCTAAGCCTTCTGTGATGTAAGGAGGACTTGTTGAGGTGTGTGAAAAGGGGCCAAGACTCTACCCCACCCCAAGGAATAGGTAAACGTGAAAGTTGATTTTCCGTTTTTCCTTATTAGATCTAACAGATGATTAATAGAAATTTTCATTTGTATTGTCTCGTAGCGTGCGACGTTGTGATGAGCTGGCGCACTTGTTGACATTATTCGTGAAGAATGTGGATTATTTATCAAGCAGAACCTATTAGCGTCTCGCTATACATCTGACGAGTCACTTTTTGGAGGATCAAGAATTATTGACAGATTGTCGGGATATTTTTTTTACAGTTGATTTATTTTTAGAATAGTACATGTTATTGTATTCTGTGGATAATATATTATATGATGTTGTATTAAAATATTGGTAATTTCTTTGAAACATTATGATGTTCATTTTGACGCATCATTTGATTGCTAAATATATATTTTTGTGTGGAACATATATGACTGTTTCGAATATACCAGTCCAATTTTTTATGCAATTGTATACTATTCTGTTTTGATTGTGTGTAACATATGTGTTGGTAATAATTTGTGTGTAATTTTTGATAAATGCAGTGAGCGGTGTCAAACCTGTGCTCATTTTTCTGTATATTTTTCGGATTGTAGCTGTAATTGTTAGGATAATTATGTGGATTTATTGTTATGTTGTGTAATATGATTTTGTAGAATTATCTTGCAGTATCAGACATAATTGTGTATTTAAATTGTTAACATATGGTGAAACATTGATCTTGTTAGAGCATTGTACCTAGAATTTAAATAATAAGATTTTTTCAACATTTTTGCAGCAGATTAATTTGATAAATATTTTTTATAAAAACTTTGAAGATATTTTTATAGGATCTTTTTCATATCTTATTGTTCCATTAAATTTTAGATTTATACTAGGATGAGTAAGATATAAATTTACAGTTAAATAACATTGAAGCTCAACGCTATTGTTAATCAGAATTAACTTATAAATTAAATTGTACTTTTTTTTCTTTTGGTAAAATTGATAGACACATCTGATACTTTTATTTGTTTAAAGATGGACAGATTGTTGTAACATTATGTTATGTTTGTATGTTGGAAAGTTGATATACAGATGACATTGTATTTTTCTTAGGTGTTTTTTGGTGATGTATTTTTTGAAAAAAAAACTTACATGTTTTGATTTAAGTGTTTGTCTAGAGATAAGATATTTTATGCTTCTCTCATTTTGTTAAAAGTTAATTTCATTGTTAGTTTATTATTTATAACTTAGAATTACTTAAATAATAATTTTATTTTTTGATAACTTATCGTTCTAAAATATTTTGTATGGTAATTTTTGGGAAAAAAATTGTTTTTTGGCATTGTAATTTATTTTTGTGTGCCCTATGATTGAAAGGGATATTACTTCTTTGGAAGTTTGTCTTATTTGATATTATGATGTATTTTTATTATTTAGCGGTTGATTTTGCGTTAGGTCAAAACTTAGTTATCGCAAATGCTATTATTTGTTTGTGTAAGGTTTTTAATTTATTTTCAATTAAGTATAATTTTTGTAACTTAGTTAAATTACTTATTAGACTTTATTTAGTTATGAATTATTCTTTTGTGATGTTAGTATGGATATACTTTGACATTTTGTTTTGTGCCTTGTAATCATGTTTGTATTTAATTTTTGAAAGATATCGTCTGATCTAAACATTTATTAGTATGTATTGTAATTGACTTTCTATGCGTTCATACCTTTGCTTTCCATTCGTCTTTGTTGACTATCCTTCATTTCATTCTAACTTTTTGTTGTCTTTCTGATATGTGTTCATATCTTGTTTATATTTCTGTATCACATCTTCGTTTCTCTTCGTTGTACTTGTATACTTCTTCTTCTTTCAATACTTATACTTTTATTCGTTGTATTCTTGAGTGAATTATATAACTTAGTATAATGTAACTAGTATTTTGGTAAATTTGTATTTATTTTTCATGAAATCGTTTTACTTATTGATTATTATGTGGTATTGTTAATTGTTTCTCATTTTCCGATTTCTTACTTTCCTTTACTACAGATCATTCTTCTGTTGCTTGATCTTGTTCTTTCACTTTCTATTGGTTGTTACTTGTACTAAATGTACTTAGCTTAGTGTTCTATTAAGATTAATTTTGGTATGCTTGTATTATGATTGATGCTTTTGTTGTAATTTACATCGGTAACATTCATTGGGATATTTGATTGATTATGTTTGAGGTTTTAGTTGTAATTTTACATTTATTGCTGAAATTGTGTATAGATGTACTATTGTAATAGGTATATTTTTTGTTAGGTACATTTTTGGTAGCCATATAATATAACTTCATTTATTTCTAAATTTTTGGAACTTAAATTTTCAACAAAAAAATGATAAATCATTTTTTTCCCAGGCGGTGTGGCAACTGTTACAGAGTAAATATTATCAAGGGGAGGTGATCTTGAAAATGTTAAGCAAATAGATTCGATTACGGGTTACGTTGCTTGGTTAAGCTGATGTTAAGTTAAAATAGTATTAGGGGAATTCCCTCGTGTGATCGAGAAGTTTCCAAGTGGCGAACACTGGTCAGTTCAAATCGCGGAGATGTTTTTTTCTCTGAACTGTCTTGAGCTGTGAGTAAGCTCGTGTGACTAGCCCACGCAATTATCGAGACTGAGTTGTTTTTTTTAAACAACGGAGTCTCGTGTCTTTTTTGGCGGGTCTAGTGTGTGAACTAAGGGCAGTCTGTTTTTGGGTACCGACGGGAGAGGTCGGTCCTACAGTGTGTGTTTCGAGTATGCCTGCGCAGTGCAAAAGTTATAAAGGTCATTATTTGTGTAGGCCTATAATTTCTGAATTTATTGGAGGATTGTGTTTGTGAGTATTTTTGAAGAGGTAAGGATCCAAGACTTATGTTTGAATATATAAATGTCAAGATGAGTGAAGGCGAGATTACTGCAAACTGCCAGGGAGTGCAGTCTTGCGAGAAATTGCCGAAAGTATTCACCATTGATGTAGTTAGCACGGCGAGGATGATGTCCGTTGGCTAACCGGATCTATATGATATTTGAGAGGATCCATGTCTACATTAGAGCGTCAAGGTTGAGAGCGTCTTTGATGAGACCTATTTGAGAGGCCATCGTTATTATTGAAATTATCCACATCTACATTAAAGCGCCAAGGTTGAGAGCGTCTTTGATGAGGGATATTTGAGAGGCCATCGTTATTGTTGAGAGGATCCATAACTACATTAAAGCGCCAAGGTTGAGAGCGTCTTTGATGAGGCATATTTTAGGAATTTATTATTGTCAGCACGGCGAGGATAAACCGTTGCTGGGAAAAAGGATCCATTGTCTAGTTATTATAATGCTGATGTTGGAAGCATCGTTGATGAGGCCATTTATTATTTACATTAGAGCGCCAATGTTGAGAGCGTCTTTGATGAGGCATATTTGAGGAATTCATTATATTAGCACGGGGATGCCGACCGTTGCTGAGAGGATCCAGTGGTAATATTATATAGCGCTAATGATTATGAGAAGTGGAGATGTGACTGGAGTACTGTATTATTGTATTGCTATGACTTGTACTTAATTGTGACTGTGTATTCTGTGTATTTCATGAACGTGTTGTGGTGTAATAAACGATCATTAACTTACACCAGCCGTTTATAACCATCTATGACTTCTACGTGCGTACCTGTGTTGTGAGTGATTGTTCCAGCACGCACGCTCTCAATCAACCCTCCTAACACGGTACGCCACCCACTCACACAACCACCAACATGAGGTATCAGTGGTGTCAATGTCAAATAGCCTGGGTGGCGGAAATTTAGGTCAATAAACAGATTGAAGTCAATAGCAGGATCTCGTGTGTAGCAGTGGTATGTTAGTCTTACAGAATTTGATATTTTGACATTCGCGTGATATAAGAATTACTGTTCTGCTCTGTGTGGGCGCATGAACAGTGTAACCATTAAGGTAACACCCATCACCATTTATTCAATCTCTAAGACCAGTCATCAGATCAGTTATAATATTTAATAACCCCATCTGTATCAAATTAAGATCTCTACAGTCTGGTGTGACACATATTGAACTTGAAATAATAAGTTCTTTACAGTGGTGGGCCAGTTTATTTAACGGAATAAAACCCACGGAGTTCGCGTGATAGGAAAGCCTTGTGTAGGCGTGGCTTATGTATCCTCACATTGTGTCATGGTCCTCGACCTAGTTGGTTAACTGTGTCCAACACGGTAGAATATAACAGTGGGAAGTTGACAGTTTTTGGTAGACAGTCAAGTTTAACTAAATGTGAAGTGTTTTGAGGAGTCGTTTGCAGATTATTTCAAGTCAACAGTTACAGAGGTTGCTGTGCTGCGTTTCCTGTATGCTGTACGGGCTGATGCTGTGTTGAGCGCATTCTACACTTTTTGCAAGAACCTGAAGAGAAGAAAATCTAGTTTGTGTACCTTTCTGCGCTGGAACGGTTTTATCTGCAGAACTTTGTGATATCTGGTGTGTCGGCGGAAGGGACAGAAGTATTATTAAGATAAGTGATTTTGTTCTGTGTAGATTGTGCCACTTTTCTGCGTTTCAGCAAGTCTGCCTATACTATTTATCACTTATTCTGGTGATGATTGTCGTTGTGTTGTCGATAATTATATCGATGGATTGTACAATATGTTGATGCATAGGTAATGTATGTTATATATAGGTACTATAACAGAAGTTGGTGTACAGTAATTAAGAAATAATTGCAATTTCTTAAAAAGATAATTGGCTTGGTGAGGTGAAAGTTTAATTAATACATATATAGTTGTCTAAGTAAGTAAGTCACTATGGACTATTATACAGATGCCGATGAAAAAAAATACCGTGAACTATTAGGATTTGGAGACCGTGAGCTGACTGAGTCTGAAATAAATAGATTGATATATGAAAAGCTAATTCATGAATGTGATGAGAGGTATGAGAAAAGGATGCTAGAAGAGAAGAAGCAATTGGACATAAAACAGAATACCCTACAGCAAAGGGAAAGTGTCATAGAATGTACTGCTGAAGTAAGTGAGTTACATGAAAAAGTCTCTAAACTTACAGATGATTTAGTCAAATCAAACTCAGAACTTGTTAGTACTCAAACAGCATTGAGTGTAGCATTGTGTAAAATCAAAGAGTTAGAAACTCAAGTTAAAGATAACGATAATGAAGTTAGAAACCTAACTCAGGAACTTCAAGAAAGGAGAGAAATATATGACAAATTGAAAATTGAGAGTAATGAACATAAGAAGACTTACATAAAAATGCTTCATGAGGTGAGGCATGATAATGAGATTCTCAGTGATCAAATTAAGGACATGAATATTGTACCCCTTAAGAAGAATGATGAGATTATGTATAATAACAATGATGATATTAAGATTCAGTCTCTACAACTAGAGTTGACTCAGTTGAGATCAAATAAAGAACAGTATGAGACAGAGACATTGTTAGAATTAACGGCTGAGAGAGAGAAGGTCGCTAAGATTAAAAATTTGCTAGCAGAGGAAAGCTGTAAAGTTTTAAGAGCTGAGAGTTTAAGCAAGAAATTAAGTGCAGAGATTTCACTTAGAGATATTCAAATTTCAGAAGCCAGAGTGAGATTGGATGGTCTACTTGACATTCTCTTAAAGAAAAAAAGGTGGTCTTCTGTCAGTGTTGACAGTGAAAGACATAAAGCGGACTCTAAAGTTAAAATTGGTGGACAGAAATCTTTCCGAGGGAAATATAACTTTCAACGCAATGCCGATAATTCTTGCGATATTGGTTCCTGGCGGCAAGCTAGCAAAGGAAAATCTACAGTATTAGATAACCCTGTAGATAACAAAAGAAACGATAATAAATTTCAATTCAAGTTGTTAAAAACAAACAAGGTATTAGGTGAGAACCCTGATGGCTTGATAGCAGGGAAGAAAAATTGCACTCCTTATTCCAGGAAGGAAACATATTTTGTGGAAAACAATAAAGATATGGTTAAATCTTTCGGTCATACCCAGTCAAGTCAGTGTGACCCAGTTCTTAAACACACTGCCACAAACAAGGATAAAAACATTTTTGATAGGAGATATAACCCTGAGGTTAAAATGTACCAAGGGATTTCTTCATATAGTAATGTTTCTTTGCCTAAAAACAATAAACAATTTGACAGATCACAACATCGTGATTCTAAGAGTATTAGAAATTATAGTGGAAATAATTATGTGAAAGAGTGTCAATCTGGTAATAAATTTGTTGATAAAAAGCCATTTCCACCTGGTAGATATTTTTATCCAAGAGGAAATGCTAATCGTAATTATGCTAACTGGGATGTAAAACAGTACAACTGTGTCAATAGAACAAATAACAATGTTCTTAACAGCAATTATAGAAATTGTAACAAGGTTAGCTGTACTCCACATGAGAGCAAGGTTGTTAACAAGCAAAGTAATAACACTGTTGATTGTCACACTAGTGGTGTCGAAAGGTCATCTCGTTCTTGTGAACGTAGTAATTTTTTTCAGGCTACAACAAGGATGAACTTTCGTTAGGGTCAAGTGGTCGCTAAGCCTTCTGTGGTGTAAGGAGGACTTGTTGAGGTGTGTGAAAAGGGGCCAAGACTCTACCCCACCCCAAGGAATACGTAAACGTGAAAGTTGATTTTCCGTTTTTCCTTATTAGATCTAACAGATGATTAATAGAAATTTTCATTTGTATTGTCTCGTAGCGTGCGACGCTGCGATGAGTTGGCGCACTTGTTGACATTATTCGTGAAGAATGTGGATTATTTATCAAGCAGAACCTATTAGCATCTCGCTATACATCTGACGAGTCACTTTTTGGAGGATCAAGAATTATTGACAGATTGTCGGGATATTTTTTTTTACAGTTGATTTATTTTTAGAATAGTACATGTTATTGTATTCTGTGGATAATATATTATATGATGTTGTATTAAAATATTGGTAATTTCTTTGAAACATTATGATGTTCATTTTGACGCATCATTTGATTGCTAAATATATATTTTTGTGTGGAACATATATGACTGTTTCGAATATACCAGTCCAATTTTTTATGCAATTGTATACTATTCTGTTTTGATTGTGTGTAACATATGTGTTGGTAATAATTTGTGTGTAATTTTTGATAAATGCAGTGAGCGGTGTCAAACCTGTGCTCATTTTTCTGTAGATTTTTCGGATTGTAGCTGTAATTGTTAGGATAATTATGTGGATTTATTGTTATGTTGTGTAATATGATTTTGTAGAATTATCTTGCAGTATCAGAAATAATTGTGCATTTAAATTGTTAACATATGGTGAAACATTGATCTTGTTAGAGCATTGTACCTAGAATTTAAGTAATAAGATTTTTTCAACATTTTTGCAGCAGATTAATTTGATAAATATTTTTTATAAAAACTTTGAAGATATTTTTATAGGATCTTTTTCATATCTTATTGTTCCATTAAATTTTAGATTTATACTAGGATGAGTAAGATATAAATTTACAGTTAAATAACATTGAAGCTCAACGCTATTGTTAATCAGAATTAACTTATAAATTAAATTGTACTTTTTTTTCTTTTGGTAAAATTGATAGACACATCTGATACTTTTATTTGTTTAAAGATGGACAGATTGTTGTAACATTATGTTATGTTTGTATGTTGGAAAGTTGATATACAGATGACATTGTATTTTTCTTAGGTGTTTTTTGGTGATGTATTTTTTGAAAAAAAAAACCTACATGTTTTGATTTAAGTGTTTGTCTAGAGATAAGATATTTTATGCTTCTCTCATTTTGTTAAAAGTTAATTTCATTGTTAGTTTATTATTTATAACTTAGAATTACTTAAATAATAATTTTATTTTTTGATAACTTATCGTTCTAAAATATTTTGTATGGTAATTTTTGGGAAAAAAATTGTTTTTTGGCATTGTAATTTATTTTTGTGTGCCCTATGATTGAAAGGGATATTACTTCTTTGGAAGTTTGTCTTATTTGATATTATGATGTATTTTTATTATTTAGCGGTTGATTTTGCGTTAGGTCAAAACTTAGTTATCGCAAATGCTATTATTTGTTTGTGTAAGGTTTTTAATTTATTTTCAATTAAGTATAATTTTTGTAACTTAGTTAAATTACTTATTAGACTTTATTTAGTTATGAATTATTCTTTTGTGATGTTAGTATGGATATACTTTGACATTTTGTTTTGTGCCTTGTAATCATGTTTGTATTTAATTTTTGAAAGATATCGTCTGATCTAAACATTTATTAGTATGTATTGTAATTGACTTTCTATGCGTTCATACCTTTGCTTTCCATTCGTCTTTGTTGACTATCCTTCATTTCATTCTAACTTTTTGTTGTCTTTCTGATATGTGTTCATATCTTGTTTATATTTCTGTATCACATCTTCGTTTCTCTTTGTTGTACTTGTATACTTCTTCTTCTTTCAATACTTATACTTTTATTCGTTGTATTCTTGAGTGAATTATATAACTTAGTATAATGTAACTAGTATTTTGGTAAATTTGTATTTATTTTTCATGAAATCGTTTTACTTATTGATTATTATGTGGTATTGTTAATTGTTTCTCATTTTCCGATTTCTTACTTTCCTTTACTACAGATCATTCTTCTGTTGCTTGATCTTGTTCTTTCACTTTCTATTGGTTGTTACTTGTACTAAATGTACTTAGCTTAGTGTTCTATTAAGATTAATTTTGGTATGCTTGTATTATGATTGATGCTTTTGTTGTAATTTACATCGGTAACATTCATTGGGATATTTGATTGATTATGTTTGAGGTTTTAGTTGTAATTTTACATTTATTGCTGAAATTGTGTATAGATGTACTATTGTAATAGGTATATTTTTTGTTAGGTACATTTTTGGTAGCCATATATTATAACTTCATTTATTTCTAAATTTTTGGAACTTAAATTTTCAACAAAAAAATGATAAATCATTTTTTTCCCGGGCGGTGTGGCAACTGTTACAGAGTAAATATTATCAAGGGGAGGTGATCTTGAAAATGTTAAGCAAATAGATTCGATTACGGGTTACGTTGCTTGGTTAAGCTGATGTTAAGTTAAAATAGTATTAGGGGAATTCCCTCGTGTGATCGAGAAGTTTCCAAGTGGCGAACACTGGTCAGTTCAAATCGCGGAGATGTTTTTTTCTCTGAACTGTCTTGAGCTGTGAGTAAGCTCGCGTGACTAGCCCACGCAATTATCGAGACTGAGTTGTGTTTTTTAAACAACGGAGTTTCGTGTCTTTTTTTGGCGGGTCTAGTGTGTGAACTAAGGGCAGTCTGTTTTTGGGTACCGACGGGAGAGGTCGGTCCTACAGTGTGTGTTTCGAGTATGCCTGCGCAGTGCAAAAGTTATAAAGGTCATTATTTGTGTAGGTCTATAATTTCTGAATTTATTGGAGGATTGTGTTTGTGAGTATTTTTGAAGAGGTAAGGATCCAAGACTTATGTTTGAATATATAAATGTCAAGATGAGTGAAGGCGAGATTACTGCAAACTGCCAGGGAGTGCAGTCTTGCGAGAAATTGCCGAAAGTATTCACCATTGATGTAGTTAGCACGGCGAGGATGATGTCCGTTGGCTAACCGGATCTATATGATATTTGAGAGGATCCATGTCTACATTAGAGCGTCAAGGTTGAGAGCGTCTTTGATGAGACATTTTTGAGAGGCCATCGCTTTTATTGAAAGGATCCACATCTACATTAAAGCGCCAAGGTTGAGAGCGTCTTTGATGAGGGATATTTGAGAGGCCATCGTTATTATTGAAATTATCCACATCTACATTAAAGCGCCAAGGTTGAGAGCGTCTTTGATGAGGGATATTTGAGAGGCCATCGTTATTGTTGAGAGGATCCATAACTACATTAAAGCGCCAAGGTTGAGAGCGTCTTTGATGAGGCATATTTGAGGAATTTATTATTGTCAGCACGGCGAGGATAAACCGTTGCTGGGAAAAAGGATCCATTGTCTAGTTATTATAATGCTGATGTTGGAAGCATCGTTGATGAGGCCATTTATTATTTACATTAGAGCGCCAATGTTGAGAGCGTCTTTGATGAGGCATATTTGAGGAATTCATTATATTAGCACGGGGATGCCGACCGTTGCTGAGAGGATCCAGTGGTAATATTATATAGCGCTAATGATTATGAGAAGTGGAGATGTGACTGGAGTACTGTATTATTGTATTGCTATGACTTGTACTTAATTGTGACTGTGTATTCTGTGTATTTCATGAACGTGTTTGTGTGTAATAAAACGATCATTAACTTACACCAGCCGTTTATAACCATCTATGACTTCTACGTGCGTACCTGTGTTGTGAGTGATTGTTCCAGCACGCACGCACTCAATCAACCCTCCTAACACGGTACGCCACCCACTCACACAACCACCAACATGAGGTATCAGTGGTGTCAATGTCAAATAGCCTGGGTGGCGGAAATTTAGGTCAATAAACAGATTGAAGTCAATAGCAGGATCTCGTGTGTAGCAGTGGTATGTTAGTCTTACAGAATTTGATATTTTGACATTCGCGTGATATAAGAATTACTGTTCTGCTCTGTGTGGGCGTATGAACAGTGTAACCATTAAGGTAACACCCATCACCATTTATTCAATCTCTAAGACCAGTCATCAGATCAGTTATAATATTTAATAACCCCATCTGTATCAAATTAAGATCTCTACAGTCTGGTGTGACACATATTGAACTTGAAATAATAAGTTCTTTACAGCGACTAATATGATATTGTGCATGGGGCTGGAATCCCATAATATAAAACAAATTGCTCCAGAAATCACAACTGTAAAAACATGTGCCTTCTTGGTGCCGGCTTTCTGCATGCGGACGTCCTGCACTGGTGGCCCTTCTGCCCGTAAGAAGCGGGAACGGAAATGACGATGAGGATGATACAAAAACGTGATTTCATAAAACAACAGGGAAAACAGAATACGACTCAATTATCAACTGTTACTAGAAGATATTAACAAAGAGAAATGTAGAGTATTGGTCGTGAGTCTTCATTGAGGGAAACACAATCGTTGATTGGCATAATGTACGACCATGATGTTTACTTTGGAAATAATTTTGACCTTTGTCAAGAAGAGAAGCAAACGGAAGCACATAAATAAACGTGTGAAAATTAAGACAGACGGAACTTTCTTTTCTCACTTGAAATGCTGCTAAATAGTCACCTAAGTTCTTGATTCAAAAAAGAATATACAGAAATGCTAAACTCATCCCTGGTCGATCCACATACTAAAATTATCAGCTGTAATTTAAACAATGAAAAATGAAACAAGTCGGCTTGGAACAACACCTAGCTACCTCCATTTAAGGGATGTGCCATTTTCAAGTATTTTGTATGTATTTTACTTAGTTTTCGCTGTCTTCCATTTCTGTTTGCGCTCGGTTGTCCCTGACGAAGGCAATGTAACAGTAACGTAAGCAGTTTTCTTCAGCCTTCGCCCTAGTTAGACAAATTACCCATTTTCGTTTACCTCGCTTATCACTGCCTCGTTTTGGCATGGCGCGCCCCTATTCACCATAGACACAAGGGCCGTCGGTTATATTACAGCGCACGTCAAAAAAAAAAGAGATCTTGTGTTCGGAGAAAGAAAGTAATTGTTATTGTTGTTATTGTTATTGTTAAACAGAATCGACATCATTGCACTCTGGGCAAACCCATAGGTGCTCAGTCTCCCTCAGTATATGTCGAAGAGTGAATGCTAACAGATCATGTATGCTAGAATTACGTGTGTTTAACTACTATTGAGAAAGACAACAACATAATAGCCATGTTTTAATGTT
This sequence comes from Oreohelix idahoensis, assembly GCA_024509875.1. Classification (NCBI taxonomy): domain Eukaryota; kingdom Metazoa; phylum Mollusca; class Gastropoda; order Stylommatophora; family Oreohelicidae; genus Oreohelix; species Oreohelix idahoensis. The sequence goes on along the minus strand of JAMPIV010010333.1, from coordinate 92,330 downwards.
ACGCAACCGTAATCAAATGCCAGACAAAACTAAAATACTCGATAAGAGGTCACAGAAAGTGGATCTGAACATTCACAGGGAAAAGACAAAGATACTGAGAATAAATACAGAAAACCATATCAATATTGCACTTGAAAAAATACCTTCTTTAAAATGTAGAAACAGATATATATATATATCTTGTCAGCAATATAGACATCGTTGGAGGGACAGACAGTGATATCAAAATCAGAATACACATTGCAAGAGGAGCTTTCATCGCATTGGGAAGTCTATGGAGATCAGAAGAAATTAAGTCCAACATAAAAATAAGAATTTTCAACTCAAATGTCAAGGCAGTTGTATTGTTTGGCTCTGAAGCATCGAGAAGAACAAAAACAACAATCAGGAAGCTACAGACATTCATAATTGAGTGGTTGTGGGAAACAGAAGGATTGAAATGGTATGACAAGATCACTTGTATAGAACTGTTGACAATAATCAGACACTTATCGGTCGAAAAAGAGATGAGAAAAAGATGCTGGCGATGGATAGGACACAAACTGATGAAAACTGTTGATATTAGTACAAGGTAGTCTTTTTTCTGGCATAAGAGAGCTGAGGAAGACAGTAGCACACTTGTAGAGAAGAAGTTAAGACAGACATGAAAGGAATAAAGCAGACTTTATGGGTTATTTTTAACTGATGGCTTGGAACAGGATGACTTGTCATATGTTTTGTTGAAGGCCCATACTCGTCTCGTTGGTGAGCTGAGGGTGACCAATGAATGAATGAATTAATTAGTTTTACGGTGAAAGGTGAGACACCGAAGTAAAGCTGTTACTTTGTATAAACGTAAAGGAAAAATATAACAGATGAAAAACTTTGCATTAATGATACGGGAAACGATAACAGAAGAATAACTTTGCATAAATGGAAGTGAAAAAGATAGTACCTGAAAATGCTAGAAGAGCTTAGTGTTACTGTTGTGGGAAATAAATACAGATTGTAGGGAATAGGTGGGGCGTGCTTGTTACGAAAAATATAACAATAGAGTATACAAGAAAAGTCTTGCTTCGAGTGCTATGGGAAATTGTAGATGACGCTCTACGTTGAAGAGAACGAACGAACGAACGAACTTTATTTTCAAAGGGTTTAGAATTGGGCACGCAGGCCCGTCTAACATTCTGCCCTTCCTTTCTCTCGTCTTCCATACTGAATCCATTTATTCTCACATGCATCTTAAATATTACTTAAATAATAAAATAACAAAATAAAATACAATAAAATAAAATCCCAACATTGTAACAGTACAATAACAGTTACACGGATTTACAGTACCTTATCATAATTAATACTAAACAGGGCAAAATTATCTTTGAAACCTACATGCGATATTATATAATTATTTAGGAACATAACTAAATTAGGGTGGCATATAATCTGCACTCATGATGTATTTGAAAAGTCTGTGATTGAATGAATATGGACTAAGCGAGTTTTTTAGGTCGTGTGGAAGATTATTCCACAGATGAGCAGCAGAGAAAGCTAAACTTTTCTTGAATAAGTCGAGCCTAGGCTAGGGCATGTGTAATTTGTTTAAGCAGAGAGAGAGAGAGAGAGAGAGAGAGAGAGAGAGAGAGAGAGAGAGAGAGAGAGAGAGAGAGAGAGAGAGAGAGAGAGAGAGAGAGAGAGAGAGAGAGAGAGAGAGAGAGAGAAAGGGGGGGGGGGGGTAAAAAAGTTGAATTACGCAAGTCAAGTTGATGATCCATTTTACGTGCTTGGCTTGTAGACTTTTATATACACGCCTGATTATTTTTGAAATGTCAGAGCACTTAACAGCCTACTTGGTCATGGAATACGAAGAAATGGATGGGCCGTAGAGAGCTTGTTTGTGAAATAACCGGTGAGAGCGATGGATCAATCAAACAATCATTGTCAACTGGTTCCCCTTGGATGTTTATTAATGATTGAGTGCATATGCCACGTGTATGGGCATTTCTCATACGCATGTGTGTGATTTATGTTTAGCCTAACAGCACGTGAGTTCTATTGTTAACAATCAATCAATACCATTTAGCTCCCCAAGGAGCATAGGCCTTCAACAAACACATGCCAAGTCTTCCTGTCCTGTGCCATCCGCTCAAGTTCTTTCCATGTTTTCCTCATCATTTTCACCTCTGTTTCCAGTTCTCTTCTCCACGTGTTTTTTGGTCTACCTCTGCCTCTCTTTCCCTGTAGATTCCAGAACAAGGACTGCCTTGTAATGCTATCAACAGGTTTCCTCAATGTGTGTCCTATCCATCGCCAGCGTCTTCTTCTCAACTCTTGTTCCACTGGCACTTGTCTGGTTCTTGTCATCAATTCCACATTTGTGACTTTGTCATACCATTTCAGTCCTTCTATTCTACGCAAGCACCCGTTTATAAAAGTCTGTAGCTTTTTGGTTGTTGTTTTTGTTGTTCTCCATGTCTTAGAGCCATACAATAGGATTGACTTGACATTTGAGTTGAAGATTCTTATTTTCGTGTTGGACCTGATTTCTCTTGTTCTCCATATGTTTCCCAATGCAATGAAAGCTCCTCTTGCTTTTTGTATTCCTATTTTAATATCATTGTCTGTCCCTCCAACTTTGTCTATATTACTTCCAAGATATGTGTACGATTCTACATCTTTTAGTGGTGTTTCTTCAAGTTCAACCTTGTTATCATTTCTTGCATTTATTCTCATAATCTTTGTCTTTTCCCTGTGTATTTTCAGGCCCAGTTGTTGTGACCTCTCATCGAGAATTTTCATTTTCTCTTGCATCTGATTATGGTTATGGGACAGAAGAGCCAAGTCATCTGCAAAATCCAGATCATCAAGCTGTTTAGTCAGATTCCACTGGATTCCATTTCTGTTGTGTGATGTCGATGTTTTCATAACCCAATCTATTGCAAGTAAGAAAAGAAATGGAGACAAGAGGCATCCCTGTCTCACTCCCGTTCTAATCCTAAACGGTTCTGTAAGTTGTCCTTCATGAAGGACTCTGCATGTCTTCTTTATTAAGTTAATTATCTTCATGGGAACTCCATAATGCCTCATCAATTTCCAAAGCGATTCTCTGTCTACACTGTCAAATGCCTTTTCATAGTCCACGAATCCGATGTATAGCGGTGAATTCAATGTATAGCGGCCGGGTTTTAAAAATATTTAAAGATCATGGGTTTCATAGCCTTATGGTGAATATATATATATATATATATATATATATATATATATATATATATATATATATACATATATATATATAGATATATATTTATTTATATATATATATATATATAATATATATATTATATATATATATATATATATATATATATATATATATATATATATATATATATAATAGCTCCTTCAGTCATAATTGACTTTGGGAATGCGCCCTTGAGATGACTGTCCTCAGCTGCTTATTTTCGACATTTTCTAGTCTCTTCTGCTCTCCGTGAAAGCTTCTTTTCGCCCAGTCTGAGGTGGTACCGTAAATAGCTCTCGCCACTTAATGCAATCGGCAGCTTCGTTATAACAGGTTGCTGGATATATACATTATATATATGTAATTCTTCGATGATAGAATGCATTCAGTGTTTTTGCTTTCATTATACTTGTTCTTTCTTTAATGAAGATGTAGCTAATTTTAAAAAAAAGTCCCGTAATATGATATCAATGTCCTACTTAGATTGTGACACTGAGCGAAAGAGAGAGAGAGAGAGAGAGAGAGAGAGAGAGAGAGAGAGAGAGAGAGAGAGAGAGAGAGAGAGAGAGAGAGAACACGAAAGAACAAACTTTATTTTGAAAGGGTTGAGAAATGGGTGGGGCCGGTCTGTTTAATACTCTGTGTTCCCTTTCTCTCATCATTTATATTATTTAGAGAACATTTATTCATTGCGACACGCATTTTAAGTATTTATTTAAAGGAAAGAAACATTGTAAAATAATATAACAGCATTATCCCAAATACAGTATCCAATCATAGTCAAGAAATAAAGTATTCTGAAAAAAGGCAAAAATCATCAAACCTAAATTACATCATATTAGATAATGATTTGAAAACATAAATCAGATTAGGGAAAGGTAATCAGAACTCATGAAGTAGTTGAAAAGTCTATGATCATATAAGTGAAGGCTGGACATGTCATGTGGAAGATGTTTTCAAACATGACACGAGAGCGAGAGAGAGAGAGAGAGAGAGAGAGAGAGGGAGCCTTTTATTTTAACCGATTTATCAGATCTGTATAACAATCATGTTTTTTTTTGTAAACTCTAATGAAAGATAACCAAAATATTTTTAGATCGTTCAATTATTTCTGTCTTGAGACAAACTGGCACTGCCTGCCCTCTTTTAACCCCTTAAGGACGCGGAAATTGAATAAACAGCTCGACTCGGGTCGCTAAAGATTTCACCCCCGCAGTGACGTAACGATTTCTGCTCTAAATAGCGTCTGCTTATCAGGAAAGTAAACTGACCCCCGGTGTTTAAAAATTTATAGTGTTACTTGACACCAGAAAATAGCACGTCACGTACTGCCGTATTCTATTTTTACAGGGAGTTCGAGATTTGTCTGCACTGAATTGTCTGTTGACTTTTCCATTAAACAAAAATGTCTTATAACCTTTTTATATTATAACTTTTAAAAAAATATTATTTTCAGTTTACTGTTTCCGTCATGAAGAATGTAATGTATGTTGTCCGTGTTCTCAAATTCCTAGGGAAAGAAAAATAGAGGCCATGACATGCAGGCTTAGGGCGTACTTAGTGAACGCTTTTTTCTCCACGCAGCTGAAAAGTATTGACACATTTAAGCGTACATATCTTACTGTTCGTAAAAACGATTCTCTAGAAATGGAGCCTGATGTCAAACTTCTCTCTTTGTGATTTTCTAAGAATAGAGCCTGGTGTCAAACTATGTGTTGTTCTAAGAATACAGCCTAGAACCTAAAGAATAGAACCTAAAGTGATTTAATAATCACTTTAGGTTGTAACAGTTGGAAAATAATTTGAATATTTATGAAAAGGTTTTCATCACTTGAGTGGTTTTTGATAAGAAGTTCAAGTGTGAGCATATAGGTTAACTTAGCTGCCAATGATGATTCTAATCCGCCTTCTGATGGGTAGGTTGTCTGTACACTGTTGTCACTCGTCTCTGGTCAAATTTCAGGCGCCGCACGTTCCCAGAACGTCAAGGGGTAACGGCTAAGCTGGTTCTGCGTCTGTCTATAAGACCCTCTTATGATGGCGTCTCGCACAACGTCAGTCTACTTCTACCTTCACTTGGTTCCAGAAATAGTACTTTCTGTTGGTACCACCAATAAGCCAATCCTGGCTAAAGACGTTTTGCTCAGAGGACTTAAGAAAAAGGCGCTGGCAGCTGCCTTCTTTCACGTGAACTGGGGGTCGTTAATTTTAAATTCAATTTCCTCTGACTCAGTGTCTTTCTTCAGTTTACTTGTCCCGGTGTTCCTTATTAAAATGTGATTTCCTGTGCTTTGTAAGTCTTATTTGGTTCTCCAATAAAAGGTCCGGTTAACAAAAGGAATTATGAATCTAGTCTTCACTCTTGAAAGGTCTGATGTTGTCTTGGCGAGCGTGAAATTCACAGCGGAAAAAAACTGCGAAAAGGTCAGTCTATATTCCCTCTTTTCCCAGGTCTTCGTTTGTGATGGAGTTAAATAAACGCTCCAATCATATTCAAACCGGTCGGGTGTGGTACTTTCAAAATATTTTCGACCTGGAAACATTTTGCAAAGGTCACGTCTCCCATATATGGTAATAGGATGTCCGATGCCCTTTATACACTCTCACAAACACATTTGTAGACTCATATTGTCTGAAATGTAATAAATCCATGATCACTTTTAAACAAGAGACCGGAAGCTATTATATCACTCTTGTCTGCCCACATGTGTCAAACAGACAATAATCTCGTCTTATCAGCGGTTCAATCTAAATGCGCCGGAGACTATCTTATCTCAGTTGCTCCTCGCAGGCTGGGATACACATTATCTGCAAGGAGTGTCACACATGTTTGAACATACAAACTACTTGCTCCTTAGCCGATAATGAGAAGAAATTGGTACTTTTAAAAGTGCACAAATAAAACTCAGTACCACAAATGAACCGATACTGCCGGAGAGAAACAAAGATCGATAGGGGCCTCCCCGTTTTGTCACAGAGCCTGGTGTCAAACTGCTCTCTTCTTCGTTTTCTAAGAATAGAGCCTGGTGTCAAACTACGTGATTTTCTAAGAATAGAGTCTGGTGTCAAACTTCTCTCCATGTGATTTTCTAAGAATAGAGTCTGGTGTCAAACTTTTCTCTATGTGATTTTCTAAGAATAGTGTCTGGTGTCAAACTTCTCTCTACGTGATTTTCTAAGAATAGAGTCTTGTGTCACGCTTCTCTCTACGTGATTTTCTATAAATAGAAGCCGATGGCAGAATGCTTTCTGCGTGATGTTTTAAGAATTGAAACTGATGTCAAACTGTTATCTATATGATGTTCTAATAATAATTGGACGGAAATACACACTTGGCTACTGTCAGAATAGGTTCTATTTATCTAATGCTACACAGCACACACACAAAGCACACCGGGCTACTGGTGCTGTGTGAACAAACCCCCCTACTGGTACTATGGATTTAAGGCACCCTCACACTATACACTTCGCTCGCTGTCTCAAAGGTACGACCACAGTACACAGTAGCTGACATGAATAATCCAATAACACCTAAATCAGGTAATAACCCTTTAATAAGTACGGTGCACACACATGAGCCACACACGGCTAGCAATATATGAAATGCAATACACAATGTAATGAAAATGCCAAACTACTTGCCAAAATCACCAGCTCAACATAATAGCAAAACAGTCACCGACATAATATAACCAGCGACTACAGAATGACTATTGCTCACAGGCGACGTCCAATACTAAAAAACGGCAATACATAATTGCAAGATTCTAAAGTAAATAATATCCAGGAAAGAACCACCAGAAATCACATCACCCTTCTAGTAATCTAACAATAATCCTGAACATCTGAAACAATCGGCAAGCAATGAACAAAAATGGCATTCATGTAATCCCAGCAAAACCGCTGACAAAGGGAACAAGCGTCCGTACATGACCGCTGACATCTCCTAGACTCCCTTCCCTCCAAAAGTTTCATATCCTCTTCCGTTCTGACCCAACTGACCAAACGGGTTTTAAATTAGTATCAGGGTCGACACTCTCCAGCGTGACCAGCTTAATATTTTATAATATTTATACTGTGACAGCTACACTAAAGGTCATCTGTTGACCTTTCTTTTGATATAATCTTTTAACACATCAGAAAACAGTCACGATACTGGTTATATGGTAACATATAGCAAAGTAAAAACATCTCGGCAATTGGAATTTTGACTAAATTTCAATATTACCTGTGTGTGTGTTTTATTTGTCATATTTAAGCTTCCTGGTTTGTTTCCGTAACATAGTGGCGCATTGCACTAGCACATATATTTCGATTCAATGTGGATTAGACTACTGAAGAAGGTTAAGGATGCGTGAACCTCTCTCTACTGCTGTGGTCCCTCGAGCAGTGTCCAAAATGCTAAATAGTCCACCCCTGATTGTCACATTGTAGACTCAGCGGTTTCTATGGTAATTACAAATTGATGTCATTTTAAAAGATGGCCTCTATAGTTGTTCTTAAAACATTGGAGCATCATGTAGTAAACTGATTTAGAGCTATTGCTTCTCGAAGTAAAGCTACTGCTTTCAAAACCTAAGAGCGTCAAGCTCCACTACCCACTTGTAATGATAAACTGACTAATCTTGAGTTAAAGAAGGTAAATGCACCCAGGAAAGCAACAGATAATGTGATTTTATAAAGCTGAAATCGTGCATAGTGAAGTCTTTAACGCTTCACTCCCCTATGTCAGTATCTATTTTGGACTATATTTACCATTATAATTCATAAATACGCTCTAGAACTAAAGATCTAATTGAAGACTGATACAACAATTAGTGTATGGATAGCATTTTGATGTGGAAGATGGAACTTTCTTTGAAATGTTTAATCTTGCACACTATTATTCGACTTTTACGAATCAAACCGACAGTATTACTGTATGACGTAGTCGTGTGTTTAATTTCGAGATTTTGTTGGAAAAATCAAGGAGGACACGTTGTTACCGTGAAGTGGCTATTTGTGTACATACTGGAATTTATCGTCAGTCAGTGTTGATATATGGTCGATACAACGTCCAGCGACGTAAAACGGTTGCGACAAAACGTCTGAACATGCTCTTTTGTGTGATCTCGCACACCTTCAGCCCTCCAGCAGTATCCTTTCTTTTTCTTCATCTTTCTCACTCGTTTTTATTTGGCATAAATCATGCCTTTTTATTCGTTATTTCGGGGGTCCAAATGGGGCAGTGATGCGCAATACAAGACTCAACATGTCTCTTAGCCTCTCCTGCCCAAGTCTACCTCACCTACTCGTGGTGGACCCCGTTATACCCAGTAATCTTGCCGAAGGTTGGGTATCAACCCCAGCGGGAGGCAAGATGGGACAGCAAACGAGGTAAAGGCAAAATCAAATCCCCCAGCCAGAGGGGGAGGCATGAGCACACTCTGCCTTAAGAAACAGGTGCTGAAGTCAGATGTACCAGGCCAGGAGGCGCACCAGCAACCATGGTACCATGCAACCCGCTTTGGTTTAATATGTCTACACAACAGATGTCAAAAAATTATCGTTGTGGTGCTCGCCCTGTGGGGTCCCTCCGGGCAGGAGCAGTGCCGGATTCTGAGCCTCGACAGAATCCACCCTCAGCTGCTGGAGGTCTCCTTAGTCCGCCGGGTGGAGCTGGGAGGCGGGGGGGGGGGGGGGAAAGGGGGTGGCCAACCGGGTGGGACGACGGCCCCTCTGAGTGTCGTGCATTGGAGTGCAGAGGGAGTCAACAACAAGGAGACTGAACTGGAGAATGCCCTATTTCGGAGGGAAATTGGCATATGCTGCATACGAGAAACCCACCTACAGGAAGGAAGACATTTTGGGATACGGGGCTATCAATGCTTCGGGGTTGACAGGGGAGATCGGAGGAGGGGTGGCATACTGGCACTGATAAGGAATGACCTCAGCGCTATAGAGTCCAGGACATATAGGGAAGGTGCAGAGTGCCAGGTGGTCCATCTGGAACATGGCGCTCTGGGGCTGGATCTCCTGGGCTTCTGCTGCCCCAGTGGCATGCCGCTGGGCGTGGCTGGCATAGATGTCCCCATTGGCAGCTTCATAGCGGTGGGAGACTTCAACAGCCATTCCCAAAGCTGGGGATGCGGCCGGCTGGATGGAAGGGGCGAGGGGATAGGGGGCTGGCAAGGCGACAGTGGCCTAGCCCTTCTGAACAACCCTAGTGATCCTCCGGCCTTTTGCTCCGGGGGGTGGCGTGGCACCTCTGCTCCAGACCTGGCATTCTGCACACCTGGTTTGGCTGGGATAGTGGAAGGGGAGGTGGGAGGGCAACTCGGTGGGGGTGATCATCGTCCTGTGTTCATCAGAGTTAATAGAACAATTGATGCGGGTCCAGGTCGGCCAAGATGGAATTATAGAAGAGCAAATTGGTCCATTTATCAACACAGAGCGGATCTGCTTACAAGAGATATTGGGGTACTGGACAGAGACATTGACAGAGTCATCTGGGATTTTGGTAATGGAGTGCTCAAGGCAGCAGGGGAGACGGTGCCGAGGGGAGCGAGGGGGAACTGTGTACCATATTGGTCCAACACACTACAAAACCTACATGAAGCGGCACGGGGGGCCAGGTCACGTGCCTGTCACGGATCGTTGAGGATGCCTTCCGGGAAAAGAGAAGGGTCTTTACCCTATGGATGGATCTCCAAAGGGCTTTTGACGGGGTGTGGAGGGACGGGTTGATAGTGGGACTGCAAAGGAACGGAATCAAGGGTAATATGAGAAAATGGATCCAGTCGTTCCTGCACAGTCGGAGGGCGGGAGTCGCTATGGAAGGTCACGGCAGCAGGAGGGTCCTCCTAGAACATGGAGTTCCTCAGGGCTCAGTATTGTCTCCCGCCCTGTTCCTTGTGTTCATCGGTGGCCTCATCCACGGTCTGCCGCGGGGTGTGAGAGCTGCCCTGTGCGCTGGCGACTTGGTGGTGTGGTGTGTGGGGAAGCATCTAACTATCGCTGATAAGCGAATGCGGAGGGCGGCGGACAACGTGGCGGCATGGGCGGAGAGATGGATGGTGCGGATCAGCGCTGAAGAGTCATCGGCAACACTTTTCACGCTCTCCAACAGGGACAGGGCGGGAGAGATACGACTTGGAAATGTGCGTGTCCAGACAGATGGGGAGCCGGTGTGCTTGGGCATTGCATTGGATGGGAGAATGACGTGGGGGCACCACATCGAGAGAACGGAGGCTAAAGCGAGAGGGGAGCTTTCCATACTGAGGAAGGTGGCTGGATCGGGTTGGGGAGCTAACGAAACAACACTGGAGAAAGTGTATACAGGTGCAGTGGGACCTATGTTAGAGTGCGGATCGGCAGCGTGGTCTGCAGCGGCCGAGTCGCACCTACGGGCCTTGGATAAAGTGCAGAGTCGGGCGCTTGGGTTGGTCACGGGTGCCATGGGGACCGCACCGATAGATGAGATGGAAAGGATCACAGGCGTTCCACCTTTGTTATACAGACGAGGCACTGGGACCCTGGTTCGGGCAGAGGGGTGCGGGAGCGTGCCCGCACGTCCAGTGGAGGCTGGATTTGGAGATTTGGCCAGTGGGAGGTTGGGGGGGGGGCAGTTTTGTGCGTCGGTCCGGAGGACTAATTGGAACATGCGGGGATGGGCTGCCAGACGTCACTGGGGAAGTGGCTCCCGCACTCCTCCCGACCCCATGGGAACAACATCAAAATTTCAGTATTGAGACCTCCATGGCTACCGCCTGCCCCATGGGAGAGCTAAGTACTCTCCAGGGGAAGGTGGCAGCATGTGACATGATTGGAGAGCTGTGCCCCGGAGGGGCATGGATCCAGGTATGTACTGGTGGATCTGCGGCCGGAGCGGTGGGGAACGGAGGCGCAGGAGTTTGTGTGGTCTGTCCAGACAGGGAAAGTGAATCCACCTGTTCACCTGCTGGAATATTCTGTTCGGACTATGCTGCTGAAGTGCAGGCCATGAGCATTGCTGCAGGAATAATAAATAACACAATAAGCCAATGTCAGCAGGTTGTATTCCTTACCGATGCGGTGTCAGTTCTGCGGGCCCTCAGCGGTGATAGACTGCCAGAGTTGAACAGAGTCCTATGCGAGGTGGGTGTCGAAAGAGGGGTGGTGCTGCGGTGGATGCCGTCGCGCTGTGGCATGCCGGGAGGTGAGAGAGCGGATATGTTGGCGGGAGAGGGAGCGGCACGGGAACAGAGGGAACGGACAATCACATTCCAGGAAGGGAGGACCCTTGTCAAGGCCATCAGGAAAATTGATCAACAAAGAGACAGCTATCGATATCTTGGTCGAGCGGAACGGGTGATCCTGTTCCGTGTGGGAGCAGGACGCGGCAGACTGAGCGGTCGCTTGTACAGACTGAGATTGGTCCCATCACCCCTATGTACGTGTGGACAGGCAGCACAGACAGCCGAACACATCCTGCAAGACTGCCACATGCTTAGTCAATTGCGAACTGAACATTGGCCCACAGAGACGCACGTCCACACAAAGCTGTTTGGGAGTCTTGAAGAACTTTCAACCACAGCGACATACATCCAGAAAACCGGACTTCTTGTGTAGACATTTCTAAACAACAGCGAACGAGAAGAAGAAGAAGAAGATTCGTTATTTTCACTATTTTGCTGGACATAACATGGTGATGTCTCTACCACGCCACTCCCCTATGGCCGTATTTGGTCCGAAAGTATTTGCTACAAGGCTGTCTTTATCTTGTTTGCCATTCCTCAGACGTGTTTACGTTCCGCCAGCTGAACTGTGGTATTATCGTAACTGTTGGGAGTTAGAAAATGCAGTTAGTTTGAATGCCAAGAACACCGCTTCGCTATCCAGTCCTCTAGACACTCTATGTCACGTGATGAGACTGGCAGGGAAAAGATTGCTAACGAGGCGTGTGTAAAAAGAGAGAGAGAGTTTAGCAGCGAATGGAGTGGAGAAAAAGGGGGCATTCAGTGACCAGCCGTTTTGGCTGTTGAGATGTGTATCTGGGTGTGTGTGTATGGCCCTAAAGATATATTCATGTATACAATATTCAGTGTATGGAAAGCATATAACTGTATTTCATATTTCACTATTGAAAGGATTGTTTCATACATATGAGTGACTATTATTAATCTTGATTGTGCTCTAATTGCCTGACCACATCAATGGGTCTATTGTGAAGTTCTTCATGTTTATTAAAGTTATAAACTGTCACTCAGCAGTTATTACTTTCCTGGGAGAAAGAGACGTGTGCACAAAAGTTAACTAATACTTGTTTGCCAGGCACGTAAAGAAAGAACCCTGGACAGTAACTTCACATGAATATTGTATGTAAACAACATACACTTGCAAAACCCTAACGCGAAACAAAAACGGCCTTCAACAGTAACAATACCCAGTCGTCAGACCGGTCACCCGCTGATCTATTTGAATTCGTCTGACCACCTATGAAAACGTGTCAGCCAAACATTTGACCCCATTGGAAAGCTGTTGATCATGTTGACACAAGCTTGTATTGTGCATACGATGAAAGAAGACAACACTGTCTGGCCAGACATCTGTCTGGCGGGCATGCAGATAAAGGGGATAATTGGATAATCTGTCGCGCTAGACATCTAGGCTGAAATTATTACGCCAGAAACACAGTGACAATATTGCGATAGACAGAGGTGCGCCGGAAGTCTTATGTAACAATTTGACATCACTGTTGTAAGAGGCCACGCGTGTATATTAAATTTAATATTTTCAAATACGCGTGGGATGAGTAATGATAAACTTCCCCACCCAAACAGTGCTAGATAGATTTGATTGGTTTGCCAGAAGCTACAATGAATTGATTGGAACATTCAGCAGGAAACACAGCTGGGATTTGAAACTCAGGATTGTGAGATATACAGACACACACAGACAGACTGCATCGCAGCGTCAACTAAACACCTCCTACAAACCAGAGGAAAGAGGATAGGACTTATCATTCCACAACTATAAGTACCAGATCGAGTATTCGGCAACCGTGGAATTCACAAGTAAACCCGCAATTTTAATACAAGACTGGAAACTTGGGAATTTTATCACAAGGAATTTTAACAAAGGTTTTCCCAGGCAGGATATTTCAGAACCCCAGCCGTCAGAGGAATTACCTCATATTTCCCAGACCTAAGGGATTCGAACAGCATCTAACTAAAGGGATGTGGGTCCATTCTAAATCTGTGCCAGGAGAAGTGTGTATTCCCAAAATGTTGGGTTCGTGGTTATATGACATCAGACTTAAGTACTGAAGTTCCTACGCCACTAGTGTGAGAGAAGAGTATCAACACCAACTGCCTACAGTAGACGAATTATGTGGAGAAGTGTACTAATCACCAAAAAGAAGTGACGGAAACCACGGCTGCGGGACTCAGCTGGAGCTAAGTTTTGTGTTACAGGCTACAACAAAAATACGGACATTATTAACGCCCTACCAAAACCTCAATGAGAACAAATTTAATATAACTTTCACCCCATTTAATCTTTATTTTAACTTGTTGAACTAATTGACTATTAAATTTGTTGTATGTTATTTTACTTACTTACTTAGTCGTTCCCCTTCTACCGTGAGGTGTAGAGGTTTGGAAGAGAGAGCGCCAGACTATTCTATCAGCTGTCTTCTTCCTGGCCTGGTTCCATTCTAGTCCTCGGTCCTTCAAAGATTGTCTAATGTTGTCCTCCCAGCGGACTCTGGGTCGTCCTTGAGGTCTGGATCCCTGGCTCTTTGTTTCCCATGCTTGTCGTGGTAGCCGATCTTCTCCCATTCTGCAGACATGGCCAAACCATCTTAGTTGGGACTGTTCTATTTGGGTCTGCAACGGGTGGGATTTTAGGCCTTGATGTATCGTCTGGTTGCGGACCATGTCTCTTCTTGTTACTTCAACCACCTTCCTCAGATACCTCATTTCTGAGGTTTGGATCTGGCTTTTGTGGGTTGTAGTCATTGCCCATGACTCGCATCCATATGTCAAGACTGGGACATAGGTGGAGCGGTATACAGCCATCTTCGTTTTCTTACCAGCCTCTTTCTTGCTGAGGAATCCTCGATTTATGGCCTGATAAAGTCTCCCAGCCGCTGCTTTTCGAGTGGCCAACTCTTCTTTGATGCCCCCCTTTCGGTCTATAATAGCTCCGAGATATTTAAAGTGGTCGACCTGCTCCAGGACCTGTTCTCCCAACTTAATGTGATGTTTTCTTTCTTCTCGTGATATCACCATGGATTTTGTTTTAGAGCTGCTTATGACCATCCCTCTCTTCTCCAGCTCTTCCTTCCAGACTTGCAGGTTGGATTGGAGATGTGTCTCTGATTTAGCAATCAGGACAACATCATCAGCAAATGCTAGCTCTGAAATACAGACCTGTCTCATCTTCCAGTACCCCACTGAATACTTTCTTGTTCTCTCCTTACATGCCTTGATGACATCGTCCATGAGGAGTATGAAAAGATAAGGTGACAGGATATCGCCTTGTCTTACACCAGTGGTGGTCCTGAACTCTTCTGACTTATAGTTTGCTGTCCTCACATAATTTCTGCAAGACTTGTAGAAGCTCTGTATGGCATGAATCAGAGGTGCTGGAATGTTCTTCCTTGCCAAACAGTCCCAAAGTTTGCTCCAGGGGACCCTGTCAAACGCCTTTTCCAGATCTATGAAACAAAGATGGATCTCACTCTTGTACTCAAGGGCCTTTTCACTCAGCTGCCTGAGTGTGAAGATTAGGTCTTGAGTACTTCGGTTTGCTCGGAATCCGCACTGGACTTCATCCAATTGTGGCTCAGCTAGGCATCGGAGTCTCTGCTCTAGGATTCTAGAGTAGATTTTACCAGGGACACTGAGAAGGGATATGCCTCTGTGGTTTCCACATTGTCGATTGTCACCCTTTGTGAAAATCGGTGTTTTAATGGCAATCTCCCAATCCTTTGGTATAGCCTTGTTGCACCACGCTGCCTGTAGGACCCTTAGGAGTAATAGGTCGCCTGATGTTCCCATCTACTTAACCATTTCTGGTGTTATACCATCATGCCCTGCTGCTTTGCCCATCTTGATATTCTCCAGTGCTGCCTTCAGTTCTTCCATCCTTATGTCATCTTCATCATCATTTGTATCCTCTTCTGTGCTAGTGGTTATCATTTCTGATGCTCTACCTTGCTCACCATCAAGGAGTTCTGATAAATATTCTTTCCATCTTTCCATTACTTCCTTCGGGGCAGTAAGCAATTTGCCTTGCTTGTCCTTTATAAATTTAAGAGGGCATTGTTTTTCCTTCCTCATGTTCTTTAGGGTCTTATAGAACAATTTATGGTTTTCTTGCGCATCCTTTTCTAGCTTTTCTCCAAATTCTTCCCAGGACTTCTGTTTTGCTGCTAGCACCTTGTTCTTTGCTTCTGTTCTGAGTATCACATATTCTCTATATTTCTCTATTTGTCCTGCTGTGTTTTTAGCTCCTAAGTATTGTTTCCATGCCATTTTCTTCTCTCTTATTTTCTCTTTGACTTCTTCTGTCCACCAAGGTGTCCTCTTTCTCTTGTTCCCAAGTCGGACTTCACCACATGCTTCTGCAGCAGCTGTCTTTATGATGTCCTTGAATTTAAGCCACAGGGTTTCCAAGTCATCAAGTTGTTCTTCTGTGTTTCTCACCGCTGTAGCAATAAGCCCCTGATATCTGGTCTTAATTTCTGGCTCTTTCAGCCTGAAGGTCTTAATGCTCATTTCTTCCGTTCGTTTACTTGGTTTCTTGCATGGTGCTGGGCAGTTCCTAGGCTGAGCAACTATTTCAGTTGTTCTTTTCATTGTAAGCAGGTAGTGATCACTTCCAATCTCTGGCCCCCTCCAGACTCTAGCATCCCGGACATATTTGAATGAGCTCCTCCTAACAATGGCATAGTCGATCACTGACTTCTCATTCTTTGTTGGTTCACACCTAGTGTATGCATGTATGCGCTTATGGGGGAACTTTGTGTTGGTAAGGATCAGATTCTGCTCACTGCAGAATCTGAGGAGTCGCTTTCCGTTGTCATTGAGAGTATCTTCTCCATATCTTCCGATAACTCCACCCCATCTAGCATGGTCATTTCCAACTCTGGCATTGAAATCTCCGAGCATGATAATTTCATCTAGGCAGTCATCCACTGTCTTTTGAAGCAGCTCGAAGAATTCTTCCTTGACCTCTGCTCTCTCATCCTCATTTGGCCCATACACTATGACCAGGTTGACTATGGTTTCTCCTTCTTTTAGTTTTACAACCATAATGCGCTCCGAGACAAAGTTCCATCCCTTGATACTATCTTTCTGGTTTTTGGCCACAATGCAACCCACGCCCCCTTTAGCTCTTTCAGATGTGGGTACACCACTGAATAGCAGAGTGTTGCCATCGAGATCCATGACTCCTTGTCCCTTTTTCTTTGTTTCGGTAATAGCCAGGATTTCTAGTTTTGCTTTCCTCATCTCTTCCATCAGCTCCTCTTCTTTCCCATTTATACTTCTTGTGTTCCATGTTCCATAAGTTGTAGTCCGTAGTCCGTATCAGTTCGTCGCCTTTAGAATCAGTCCGGTTTTCTCTCTTCTATTGCTTGTAATCGTAGTTTAAGACAAACAGGTGATTGGCCTGTTGTGCCTTTGCATGGTGGAGGGGCTGCCTCCTTACAGCCTCCATGCAGGCCGCCCTCCTCCTTTTTCATCCGGGCTTGGGACCGGCATAGGCGGAGTTATGTTATTTTACACTAAACAATAATAGTTGATTCAGTTTATATGTACGAAAGGAAACGTATGAGCCAGTTTTTCCTCGATAAATATATATATATATAAGTATAGAGCCATTACTTATAAGAAGGCATTCGTTGGATTACTCCAACTGGGGGCTTGACGGGCCGGAATCATTGCATAAACCCTCCACAAAAGGCGACGGACCAGATAAGTTAACACATTTGCTCAGCCCTTAAGCAGTGTTTGTTCTTTACTTCTGGGATTATCTTGTGAAGGCTTCCCTATGGTAGTGTGACCGGTAGCTTGGGACTTTAAGAATGAGAGAGAGAGTACGGAACAATGGTTTAAGAAAGTTAAATAGAGATGTTAATAGACTATATGTATTTGTAAAGGGGAAGTGAAATGAGCAGAAGAGTGTTTTGAGGGAAGGGAGGTAACTCCGTAGGTCCCTTTTTGGGAGATGTAGCTTGGTGCTTTGGCTTTAGTATATCATGTGAGTTCCAAAATATGGTGTGACTGATTTGCATGGTAATGTTTTGGTAGTGAGATTAAAGAAGATTGTATGGGTTTTGAGTTTAATCAGCAAAAGGAGATGACTTTAAATTACGTCCCTTAAAATGTTTTGGTGAGCGATCAAGAATAAACACGCACGAGAAAGTTTTGGTAGGTGAACAGATTTTAGCAGAGAACGGGGGGAATGTAAAATCGGGAGAAAGATTAAGTCATTCTAATTTTGGAACGCACTTAGCGTAGGATAGCAAGTTTGCTATGTATTAAAGTTGTGTAGTGGCGAGCAATGTTTGATGGTTCATATTTCTGGCAAACAAGCCACTGAAGGTGGTTGGTTGCTATGGTCACAGTATTGTATCAAATTATTTTGCCGAACCAACAAGACGCTCAAACGCCACCTTTAATAGATGATAGATAAAGACAAGAAAGACAATGTCGCCAGTTTAAGATTGTGTTAACAAAGTTGTCAAGACTACAAGACGAACAGGTATGTTGTGTTAGATGCAGAGACAATAGACAGTAGCTAGGGGCAGCGTAGAACAAGTGAATATTGATACAAATAAACAGCCCTGGTGGTTAGACCAGTCTTATATCAAAGATACATCGATTAGTTTCACCAGTCCTACGGGTCTTATCAAGGGTTAGGAAACCAGAAGAACAGAACAGTAGATGAGCTAGTAATCTTAGAGACAGCGTCAGACTATATAAGAACAAATGATGAAGCTAGATAAGATTTATTACAAAAGTTGCCTATGAACTTTTTTTCATGGGAGATGACCCGCCTCAGAGGAAAGGTTGGACATGAAGTATGATTTCAGCGGATTTGATGACTAGCTGTAAATAAACATCTTTGTTGTTCACCGCTGTTTGAGGTCAGTACTTTTCGCCAGATGTGTGACAGTGAGGCTTGTTACCCTGGCATTATACGTGCCAGTGAGATAGGTCATACATTTTTAGTAGACCAATCAAAATCATTGACGGTGACAAGGGCCCACAACACCTGTCGGGTTAAGAGGTCAATATGACCATTAGGGGAGTTCCATCTAGACGACCTCAAGAAAGGGTGTGTTTTCTAAGTGTGAGCTGAAGAGAGAAGCCATGTTTGAGCTGTCTCAACTTTCGGGGGAACCACAAAGACAAGTTTTAAGTTGAAGTTCTTAAAGTATTTCGGAAAGAAGCATTACTGTGTGTAGATGTAAAAACGGTTTGGTCACTGCTGTAAAATATTATTCAGCACTGTAAAAGGATGGTACTGTAAATTCCTTCTCCTTACGCAGACCAGTGGTGATTATGATGGGTGCTGCAGGTAGAAGAATGGTCAACTCAACCGACGCAGGATTAAGCAGATATCGAGTGAGAGTGTACAGTATAACGCGAATGCTGGAGTGTTCGTGTGTTGACCAGTATAAGGCATGTGATGCCGCACTGTAATTCTGTCTTTCAACCGGCCCGATTCTGTCGTCTATTTTGTATTTCCGGGCCGATCCTGTTCTTTTATTTTGAATTTTCACCGTTTTATTTCTTTTCATTTGAATATATATCGTGTTTGGTATTTTTGAGGAGATAAATTAAATGGGGTCGTTTTACGATGGTAGGTTTATTTTTCACTCGGCCAATTTTTTTCTCTTATAGATTTTTTCACGATCACGGAGATTTCGTTGTTTACGAAATAATCGCCATTTCCGGGACGCGGTATGACGTGTCCGGAAGCACGCGGCCGTCAGGTAACGTGACGCAATTTTAAGCCACGCGGGTTTCGCGATGATGCGTAGGAGGGCTCTGGGTGTATAAATAGCCAGTAAGACCGGGGATCGTTCTCTACCTGAAAAATAATTGTCAGCCGTCAGACTTCGAATTATCGTTCTCCACTGTGGGAAAAACCAGCGATAATTGGTATGTAGAATTTTATTAATCGTTTTACTTAGTAGTGGGTTTTTCAGAAATTTGCCCGTAGGTAAAGATTAACTTTTAAGTTTTAAACGATAGTGCCATCCATTATCAATTTTTGAAGAACGATGTAAATGTAACAGTGTGCTTATTCTTTCTGTGATTTTGGCAGTAGATAGGAACGTGTTATAAGCTACACGGGTGTTCATAGTTGTAGAATGTTGGGTAAAACCACCATTTATTCCTGTGTATTTACAACTGTAATTTTAGGGGGAATCGATTGTGTGTACGTTAATTTTATTATGCCTTAAATGTAAGAAATGCAGTCGGAGAGTAAAAATGTACGTTTCAGTGAATTATACTGCTTAGGGGAGTAAATTATCGCTAGCCCGAGGTTCAATTTAAATTGGGGCTTAAGTGGGAAACCGCATGTGTAAATGTTAAAAAAAAAGGAGGCCACGGAATTTCGGACAAACGTGGATTTCCCTAGTGTAATGTTTGGAAACCTGGGGTTAGCCTTGCGTAACAGCCACGCAACCCGCCAGGAGTTTTGTTTGTTTACCTGGCAGATTTTAGTTAAGATTAGTGCCACGTGGGTAATATTAATTTTGTATTGTTGTGCAGAACGAGAGAAGAGAGAGAGTAGGAGGAGTGTGATTTTAGTGCCACGTGGATAGATTTATTTTATGTATCGTATATGTTAGAGATAAGCGATTTTAGAGTGGGTGTACATTAGACGCATTTCTTTTTAATTTCAGCGAGTCGCGGCGAAACAGTGGGGAGCATAATTTTGTCAAATAAAATTATCCACGGCAAAAGAATATGTACAACAATTAATTCGAGTACCTCAGAACCGCCTATAACTTCATTCAGGAACAGGTGACAGGGTTACCATGCCTGTCTTGAAAGGAACGAAGAGTAGAGCGTAACGGAGACGCAGCATCATCAGTCGGGCGAGTGTTTGGAGAAGACACTGAGACGAAGAGCAAGAGAGAGAGAGATAGAGAGAGAGAAGGAGGGAGAAAATAGACAGGACCAGTAGGGTCTGTTCAGTATCCAGTTGAAGGATAGACACTGAGCCATTGTGTTACTCCAAGTCTATTATTTTAGCATTTCCAGTGGTGTTAGATAGCGGCGCATATCGCCTAACAAGTGGAAAGCTGTGTAGACGGTCGTTGAGGAAGAGTCAGCAGGACTAAGACAGTAAAATCTTAGTTGTGTTAGAGAGTGGAGGCTAAAGTTGACAGCCCCACCATATCAGAGTAGATTAAATCACTAATCATTTTATTGTTCCTCAGCAGGGTGACAGAAAGAGTGAATGTGATTTGGGGGTTTGGTCTACCTAATTTCATTGTTACTTGGTTCTTTTTTTTCCAGGCCGTGCAACAGCGCACGCTATTTATGTGATTGCTTGATGATGACATTTTAATGCTTTATTGTTGTAAATAAATATATATACATATATTTACTGGATCAGATTCTACTCTTTACTATACTTACTTTACGTCGTCTGTATAGTGGTGTCTGTAGTCGTATTTATACACCTTATCTCCTTGTGTTTCAAGGCAGTCAGAGGCGGGGAGACTATAGCCATTCTGAAGTCACGAAGCGGCAATGGGAGGGTCAAATCATGGGTCTATCTCTTGAGCCAATAGTCTCACCTGTCCACAGGCATGTCATTTTCCATCTAAATTCTATCTTCTCAGACTTTCTCATACTAGGGTCTTGCTTTCATTCAGGCAAACTCTATAAACTTAAAACCACTTTGTGACAAGGCACTCATTCACTCATCGCTACAAGTCACCGATACAGACTACTGGGGTTGTTTCGTACTGTTTATTAGGGACGCACACATCTGGACAGCACGGAACATAGTCATAGGAACATGTTGACATATACATCTTTAGGCATTTGAACAGTAGATCATATTTCATTCAGCATTCAAATATGATGGAAGATATAAGGAATCCTTCAATGTTCTGGCAGACTATTGCCACATCCCCTAACTGACTGAACGCACCAGTGGGTGTGGGTGTAAACATACAAAGAGTTCACTGGCCGAACCTTTTCCTTGGCTAAGTTCTCCAGCGACATATAGCAAATATTTATGTAATAAAGTTAAACCACGATAGGGGTTTTCATATTAGTGAGATCTCCATATCACTGTCCGATAATAAGTTTGGTATACTGTTCTCAGGACAGCGATCCATAACGATGACAAGAAAACAATATGGCTGCCTTCCTGAGTTGTGCTCACTCACCCAGCAGAAGGATAATGATAAGCCAAAGTTAATTCACAATTTGAATATCAATAATTTCCTAGAGTTTCCCTACAGTTCCACATTACTAAGGTTGTTACATGTAGACATCAGCTCTGTTGGGAAACCTGTCATCTTCAATGGTATATCAACGACCAACGATGTTCGAAACACGACTCCATCTAGGCCTAACCACGTAGAGATCATCAAAAGAAAGGATCTGGTATTACCTGGAGTCCGAATTAATAACAAAGTGTATGAGGAGAATCTCCGACAAATAGACTCTTGCAGAGACACTAACTTCTCCTGGAAAAACATGCACAAATCACTTTTCAACCTTGAAAAGGACCAGCCCAAGAAACACACTCAGCCATATCAGGCGGCATTATCGAGACTCACTACGCATGCCTCGAAAAACGAATACCTGCCCCAGTGTTCGGCACAAAGAATATAGTCAGACCTAAACATACAAAGATATACAATATAAGACTGAATCTTCTTGTACTAGACAAGTAATACATATAAATTCAGGCCATAAACATATTGAACAAGATCAATCTATTTTCTGGCCCTAACAAATGAGAAATTACATAAATTCGGTATTAATCCGCCAGATCAATATTCAAGGGAAATCATCCACATAATCAAAAGTATAAATCAAATCATGGGTGATATAACTTTGATTATAACAAAAGTAATCTCTTTTTCATATCAATTAGTCATATCGTATTTTTGTAATCTGTGCATCAAAAATATGTGCGCAACAGATTACCACACCCCCCGGGAAAAAAAATGGTACATTTTTTTTTTGAAATACATCTAGGTGCATCATACAACAGGCTCACAACGCACGAATAACAATGCGCAGATGATAAGCATTCCAAACAAATGTAACGCCTAATGTAAGGCTATGTCGTCATATGGCACGACAAGTGAGAATATATCTCAAGATCTCAGAGAAACTATTTCTCTAAGTATAAATATTTCCAGAGCGGTGTCACCAAAGCATACTACAATACTGGCAATACCACACTTTCTACAACAGTTTATCCAAAAATTTCATCTTAGGTATCTTAACATCATGATTATCAAAGACGAAAAAAACCATTGAAAGATCAGCGGTGAATATACATCAATGAACCGCTAAGTAGTGATACAATCAATATATTATATATTACATATGTGTACATATTTTAGTATAGAAAAAAGTGTAGTAGAGTTAGATCTGTAAAAATATCAGGATCTAACGGTTAGATGGAATCATGTGGGCATCTAGATAAGATATCTGCCATCACATTTTCTGAATCACGGATAGCTCGCACCGAAAAATGAAAAGGCTGAAGAGCAATCGCGTATCGCGTTGATCTTGCGCTCTTCAGATTTTTACTCTGAATAGCCGTAAGAGCTTTCTGGTCCGTTTCCACAATGAAATGCGCGCCAAGAAGAAATCTTTGAAGTTTTAGGATTGCCCAAACCATAGCCAATAACTCACGGTCTAGGACCGAGTAATTCTTCTCGGCGGCATTTAGTTTCCGAGAAATATACATCACAGGATGCAGAGTTCCGGAGTACTCTTGCATTAGTGCTGCTCCAATCCCTGTGGATGAAGCGTCACTACGAAGAATAAATGTCTTATCTTTAGTAGGTAACACTAAAATAGGTGAAGTAGAACACATAGTTTTAACCTTATCCAAAGAGGATTGACATTCTTGAGTCCAATAGACTATATTAGGAGACCCTTTCTTTAACAAGGAAGAAAGAGGTGACATGATTGAGGACAGATTTGGGATGAATCGTCCATAAAATTGTATGAGACCTAAGAGACTTCGCACTTGCTTTTTAGTTTTAGGAATAGAAATGTTAAGTATTTTACTTGTATTATGGTCCTCTCTGTTTTTAAGAAACCACCATGACCAACACGGTGACCTAAGAAAGATATTTCGCTAAAACCAATACAAGCTTTAGATGGTTTTGCTGTCAGGTTATGCTCGCGTAAGATAGACAATAGTTCATTTAACCCGTTATAGTGATCTTCCCAAGTATCACTGAAAAGACAGATGTCATCAAGATATGCAATGACATCTGAGCGATGAGATAGGATTCGACGCATCATGCGCACGAATGTTGCAGGGGCGTTCATAAGGCCAAAAGGCATGAAACTCCATTGGAATAGACCAGTTGGTGTCGAAAAAGCAGTACATGGTTTGGCGTGTTCGGATAGAGGAACTTGCCAATATCCCTTAGACAAATCAAGTTTAGTGAAGAAATGAGAATTCGATAGTCTAGTAAGTAGTTCTTCTAGTAAAGGCATAGGTTCAGCATCGAATTTCGTCACTTGGTTCAATTTGCGATAATCAACGCACAGACGTATGTTATTGTCTTTTTTTCGTACAATAACCATCGGCGAAGAATATGCTGATGTGAATGGTTCAATTATTTTCAGATCTATCATCTCATCCAACTCTTTCTCAACCTGTGCTTGAAAATGTATCGGGATAGGATACGGTCTGACTCTTATAGGATTATGGTCAGTAAGAATAATGTCATGTTCAATGACATCAGTTTGACCAGGAATGTCAGTAAGGACATCCTGAAATTGTTGTAACATAGTAGAAACTTGTTTCTGTTCTCCTAGAGATAACTCGGGAGAAACCGTAACATCTTTCCATGACTCATTAGAATGAAGTTGAATCATCGGAAAAGGGAGATTCACATCCGAGAAACTCGTTTCCTCATCCTGTATCACTGACAGCGATGAGTAATGTCCATGTGGGACTGGAGAATCGTCCGTTGCCTGGAAAACAGGTTGTAAATAATCCGGACGTTCATGGAATTCCATGAGCATGTTGATGTGGAAGGTTTTATGCTTCCCGTCAATATCAACGATATAGTCAACATCGGAAACTTTTGATATTACATCGTACGGACCTTTCCAAGAAATAGTAAGACAAATGCTTTGTCACCTGGACAAATTTGTCGCAAGCATCTCTTCTTATTGGCAAATTGCCTTGCCTTCTGTTTCGCAAATTCAGAAGAAGCAGTTGCCAATTTGCATGCTTCGATAATCTTGTGTCTAAGTGCAATGACATATTCGTAACAGGATTTTGTGTCATCGACAATATTATCAGCAGTTATAAGGTCATGAAGTAATGACATAGGACCTCGCGGTTTCGCACCAAAAACAAGTTCAAAGGGAGAAAATCATGTATGTTCGTTGGCGACCTCTCTGTATGTAAAGAGAGCCGCGGGTAAAACCCTGTCCCAATCCTGAGGATGATCTTCAGTTATCTTACCTAACAAGTTTTTAAGCGGGTTATTAAGACGTTCTACCATCCCATTAGACATAGGATGATAAATACTACTTAGAGATCTCTCTATCTTAAGAGTCGACATTACTTGAGACATGGTATCCGATATGAGTTGGGTACCATGGTCTGATAATATTTCTCCTGGGAATCCCAGACGAGAAAATATGAGCTAAAGAGCATCTGCAATATCGGCAGTAGTTATGCTCTTCAGAGGAATAGCCTCTGGCCAACGTGTGCACATATCAACACACGTCAAGATAAATTGGTGTCCTCTAGCCGACTTTGTCTTAAATGGACCGATGATGTCTATCGCCATTTTTTGAAATGGTCGAATTGGAATATCTGCAGCCTGAATAGGTGCAGCATGGCGTGGACCTTTGGATTTAACTTCTTGACATACCTTGGATTTAACTTTATCTTGACATACCTTACAAGATCGACAATAGATTCGTATGTCCTTGTTCACAAAAGGCCAAAAGAAAGATTCAAGAACTCTAGATTTAGTACAGGAAAAACCCATATGCCCAGCACACTGTGAATCATGAGCGTGCTGTAAGATTTTAACTCTCATATTTTTGGGCACAGGAATTTGAGAATGACTGGACTTAGCGGAGTCTTGTACCATACGTACAAGTACGCCATTCTTCATCGTAATCCAAGATTTACGATTTGTATCTTTATTTGGATCACCTTTTGTTGCTAGCGTGAAACATTTTTTAAAAGTAGGATCATCTTCCTGTTTCTTTATGAAGGAGTCACGAGAAATTTCCAAGGGATCACCTTGGTTCTGTGTATCGTTATCTTCAGAAGGTGAAAATTGAGGCACGTTAAGAGCTTGAGCCCTAGTGACTACAGCATTAGCAGTTTGCATATTCCTATTTTCCCAATCAACAATTTGTTGCGGAGTGCATTCTTTCACTCCATGAATGCGACCGATTATAAGATCAGCGATCGGATTCGGGAGAAGACATGCGTGTACATCTCCTGTAAAGAAGGGAGTAGCAATGTTGACAATGGCAGTAGAGTACTTCTCCAATGTGCCACCAAATGTTATGCATTTGATTACTTTGCCAGTGGCTCGAGAAGGATCTATGAGTGATTGCCTCACTCCATTGGTTGTGCACCCGGATTCGAAAAGAATTGAGACCGCAGTACCATCTACTAGACCTCTATTCAAGACAAGAGCACCTCTTCCATCATGCGCGACTGACGCAGGGAGAGCGGGAAGAGGATGACCACAGCTTAAAGTAGAAACCGTGGTTGGATCGAATGATGTTTTGCATTGGGAACATTGAGATGCTCTACCAAAATCGAAAGCAGAACATCCCACATTATTAGTGTCTTTCTTATCATTAGCTTGATTACCGGCTTCATGGAACTCTTGCTGTGCAGAGTTAGCCTGGTACTGTGATTTACGTCTTTTATATTGTGATCTACCTCGATTATCATAACCTCTATAGTTATTATTGCCTCCTCTGTTATAACCCCTATTTGGGTTTGAATCATAATATTCATGATCATAATCATCATGCTCATTATAATGAGTGTCTCTGTAATGTTGGTTTTGTTGTTTCCATGAAGGAGAACTTGGGTAGTTCCTATAGTGACTTCCTTTGCGGAAATGTCTATAATTATGGCCACCCCTCGAGTATCGAGGACTGTCAGCCCGATTCCAGTTTTTCGGAGAAGAACCCTGATTTGAGTGGTTACCTTGGTTTTGATACTTATTCCAGCTAACCTTTTCATCAAATTTATTTTGAGCTCCTTGGAATTTGTGTGAGTAATTATTATTGTATTGTGTTGCTGACGCAACTGGCATACCCTCTTTAATCTTAGTGTTGCTAAGAGTTACGTCAGGGTGTGCCGTGACATATTGGTCACAAAATTCTTGCATTTGCTTTAATGTTTGAGGTTTACGCTCGTGTAAAAATTCAAGGAATTGTTTGTTCACAGAGGACATGATCTTGTCTCTGAGCAGCAAATCCATAAGAGCTTCATATGTTTTCTCTATTTTGGATAATTCAATCCATCGTTGAAATGTAAGACGTGCTTTTGCAATGAATTCTGAGAATTCTACCCCTGTCTCAGGTACCATTGTCTTAAACAAAATACGATAACCTTCCTCTGACAATTGGTACTTCTTTATCAAGGCTGCCCTGATAACTTCATAATTATCATTGTCAGCTTCTTCAACCAAACATAAACTGGCCAGAGAATCACCTTTTAGATTCTCAGACAACTGATTAGCATATTGTGATTTATCCACATTATGAGCTCGACAAGCACGTTCAAATCTATCAAGCCAGAATGTTATGTCATCACTGGCAGAGTTGAACGCTGGTACCTTGACCTTGTAAGTAAAGGGTTTAACATTACCACCAGATGATTGATTAACAATACTCATGTTTGTCAATTTCATTTTTTCTAACTCAAATGCTAAAAGTTCTTTCTGATGTTCATGTTCTCTTATTTCTTTTCTCTCCTCAGCTTCTAATCTTTTTTGCTCAGTAGCAGCTTCTCTGTCTAATCTCTTTTGTTCAGCCTCAGCTTCTAATCTTTTTTGCTCAGTAGCAGCTTCTAATTTTTTTTTCTTCTATTAGAAGCTTTCTCTCCTCAGCAGCAGCTTTTTTCTCCTCAGCAGCAGCTTTTTTCTCCTCAGCAGCAGCCTTTTTCTCCTCAGCTTGAATCTGCAATCTGAAATTCTCAGCATCTATCTTCTTTTGTTCAATTTCTGCTTTCCATTTATTCTCATCTTTTTGTTTTTTTCTCTTCTGATTTTAATGCAATGGCAAATTGAGCAGATGAATATTCTTCCAATTCTTTACCAGACTTACCAAGGGTTAACCCTTGCTTGATAAAGTAATCTAACTTAGCCATCTTGTCTTATGAAATCAGTAACCTGAAAAAGTAAATAAATTACCTTATCCCACTTTAATGGGAGACAAGTCTGTGCTATAGACTTGTATACTCACTTTATTTTATTTCACTCTCTTAGTCTTAGTCAAAGACCTTATATGGTTATCTTGTTTATAATGAAACAAATGATCACTTGAGTACCTGTGGAAAATAATATCTTTCTATCCCAATCAATGTGGGAGACAAGCCTTAAACAGGTCTTGTATACTTCCTTGTACAGTAATAATAATAATAAAGTACTGGCCTGTACTATCATATAAGTGTATTCAAATATACCTCCTATTATCTGTCAACCAAAGACATTAACAAAGGACAAGCATAAAAGACAATATGAAAACAATTGCAGAAATCAAATTAAATTAAATATAAGGAACTGAAGTAAGTAAATAATCACAGAATCTGTGATGATAACTGCAATGAACTAAACAAAACAAATGACGTCACAGAGTATAAATATAAATGGTGTATAGAAATAAATTATAGGACAGAGTAGATCTACAAATACGAACAAATCAAACAAAACTAAGGAACACAAAATTATTAACAAAAACAACGAGGAAAAACGTGTCTTAACAACTAACAGAAATAGCAACAAGTTGTCGCTAGCAAATTTCAATTAAGAAATTTGCTCCCTATGGAACACTAGTACAAGACCAATATTACTCGGTATTTCTTGTGCTAGTCACCTCACCAACCGCCCACCTGAAACCCGCAGAAACACACACACTAATATGACATATAAACATGTAAACATAAATACATATAGCATAAATACATGTGTAATATAATGAAATGTGTTGCAGATAGAATGTGTTGCGGAGAAGGCTCAGTTATACAGAATAATGGTACAGTTTCTATCAAAATTAACTACCACTTTAATCAATAATTGATTCTGGCCTTAAATATTACAAAGTTCAACACGATCTAGAGAAGTGCAGGAAAATCCACCGTTTACTGTTCCTAAGAATAACAAGTAGGACTTCTCGCTCCAATTGCAAACACAGTCAAATATACGCTCCAACACTGATGTGTGATGCGGTTTCTTCCAAATAAACACAGTCTGTTCAATGCTGTCTGTACTATAACAAACGTCAACAAGCGCTGACCCAGATTCACTTCACTTGTCAGAACACGTCAAGCTGACATCGATTGTATAGTTCCTACTGGTGTTGATGTGTGTCACGTTCTTGTAATACTTGGTGATTTCTGAAGATCAAAACTGCGAAGGCTGGACCCAGGGATCTGGCCTACCACTGTAAAAACGGTTTGGTCACTGCTGTAAAATATTATTCAGCACTGTAAAAGGATGGTACTGTAAATTCCTTCTCCTTACGCAGACCAGTGGTGATTATGATGGGTGCTGCAGGTAGAAGAATGGTCAACTCAACCGACGCAGGATTAAGCAGATATCGAGTGAGAGTGTACAGTATAACGCGAATGCTGGAGTGTTCGTGTGTTGAACAGTATAAGGCACTCATTCACTCATCGCTACAAGTCCCCGATACAGACTACTGTGGTTGTTTCGTACTATTTATTAGGGACGCACACATCTGGACAGCACGGAACATAGTCATATGAACATGTTGACATATACATCTTTAGGCATTTGAACAGTACATCATATTTCATTCAGCATTCAAATATGATGGAAGATATAAGGAATCCTTCAATGTTCTGGCAGACTATTGCCACATCCCCTAACTGACTGAACGCATCAGTGGGTGTGGGTGTAAACATACAAAGAGTTCACTGGCCGAACCTTTTCCTTGGCTAAGTTCTCCAGCGACATATAGCAAATATTTATGTAATAAAGTTAAACCACGATAGGGGTTTTCATATTAGTGAGATCTCCATATCACTGTCCGATAATAAGTTTGGTATACTGTTCTCAGGACAGCGATCCATAACGATGACAAGAAAACAATATGGCTGCCTTCCTGAGTTGTGCTCACTCACCCAGCAGAAGGATAATGATAAGCCAAAGTTAATTCACAATTTGAATATCAATAATTTCCTAGAGTTTCCCTACAGTTCCACATTACTAAGGTTGTTACATGTAGACATCAGCTCTGTTGGGAAACCTGTCATCTTCAATGGTATATCAACGACCAACGATGTTCGAAACACGACTCCATCTAGGCCTAACCACGTAGAGGTCATCAAAAGAAAGGATCTGTATTACCTGGAGTCCGAATTAATAACAAAGTGCATGAGGAGAATCTCCGACAAATAGACTCTTGCAGAGACACTAACGTCTCCTGGAAAAACATGCACAAATCACTTTTCAACCTTGAAAAGGACCAGCCCAAGAAACACACTCAGCCATATCAGGCGGCATTATCGAGACTCACTACGCATGCCTCGAAAAACGAATACCTGCCCCAGTGTTCGGCACAAAGAATATAGTCCGACATAAACATACAAAGATATACAATATAAGACTGAATCTTCTTGTACTAGACAAGTAATACATATAAATTCAGGCCATAAACATATTGAACAAGATCAATCTATTTTCTGGCCCTAACAAATGAGAAATTACATAAATTCGGTATTAATCCGCCAGATCAATATTCAAGGGAAATCAACCACATAATCAAAAGTATAAATCAAATCATGGGTGATATAACTTTGATTATAACAAAAGTAATCTCTTTTTCATATCAATTAGTCATATCGTATTTTTGTAATCTGTGCATCAAAAATATGTGCGCAACAATAGACTTTAATGATATCGTTTTTTTTTCACAACAGAATATAAGCGGTAGCTATATTTCTGTACAAGGAGGAAAGACTATGTTGAGTAGTAACACATGTAAGTA
Organism: Oreohelix idahoensis; assembly: GCA_024509875.1. Classification (NCBI taxonomy): domain Eukaryota; kingdom Metazoa; phylum Mollusca; class Gastropoda; order Stylommatophora; family Oreohelicidae; genus Oreohelix; species Oreohelix idahoensis. Next base: position 61,676 of record JAMPIV010010333.1, on the reverse strand, counting down.
CTGTGTATTTCAATCCCCAGATAGGATTCGATTTATGTTAAAGGAAGAAAACCTAGAAAACAGTCACAGATGTATATGAGGACTCATCATCTGAAGAAAATAGTAACTTTAATTATTGTAGATAAAAGACGCCACTACATGTACTGAAGAGTTGAAGAAACAAAGGGAAACAAAGGACAAGGTGACCTAGATCGTGAGTTGCACGAGATTCCTGGGTACTCACCCAAGTTAGAAGGAAGAAAAGTAAATACGGAGACCTACAGTAAACTACAATCATAACAAATAATATTGATTGGTTTTCCAGCTGCATTTGTTTATTTATGTACTTTGTAAATAAACCCTGTTATATGACTCAGCCGAGTTATGCAGATTGGTCGAATGATTTGAATGGGAAAAATTACAACACAGTTAGAAGTACACCACTATAGCACCTTAACACCATCAATCCGAGAGAAGAACGAACCTGCTACATTCCACAAGAATCTACATCTCTAGCGGGAAGCTAGTAATAATACTTGATGGATATTTATTGAAAAAGTAGAATTATTGAAAGAAGATATAAGAACGCGGTCACAGATGTTCTCCATTCCATCATCTGTATGTCGTGTGATGTTATATCGTCAAGATTGGATTTAACATAGCATCATCAACACCTAGCTGCCTACTGTCGGGTAGTGAGACGAGTCCCACTATACGACAAGTACCATCAACACTAACATCATCCGCTGTAACGGCCACAGTAGAATCGCCATTCATCTTCTATATACATCTTTGCCAAGAGTAATCTTGCGCGAAGATAGATACCTTGGACGACCTACTTTTAGATACGCTTGCGTTGTGACCATCAGTGGACTTCTACTGCAAAGCAACGGGAGGCAATCCCGTGACAACGGTTTGATAACTACTTGGATGTTGGGGAATGATGCTAGATTGGAAGCCACCATTTAGTGGCTATAGTTACGTACAATGTGTATATCTCATTTATTATTTGACAGTCACATATTATTGAAGCCGCCACAAAAATATATGCACCACAAAGAACTGAAAGATGAAGAACAATATAAAATATGAAAAGAAATAGGCCAAAGTTGTCCTTAGGTATATTCCAGAGAATTGTAATTCAACCCCCATTTTAAGGTCCCTCCCCCTCCCAACCCCAGCTCAAGACCCACAAATTCCAGAGAATTTTAATTTCATCTTCAACTCCTCTCCCAAACCCCAGCTCATGACCGACAAAGCGTCGACTACTTTAATCTCAACAATCGATTGCTTACAGCGTTGCTGTCTTTCTATCCTGACACTGTGTACACGTATTTGTCTTTATCTCCACAGTAAAATCGCCACCTTGCAGGTTGCTGCATCGCGTCGTGGTTATAGCTGACATCAGCTTAAGTGCCCCCTAGAATTACAAGATCCGGGTTTTTTTTGGTTATCTTTCATACATATGCATCGTTGTGCCACTTTGTTTCCTCTTATCATATCTTGTCGTCTGATCGATCCACGTTTAAGATCTCTGCCGTCTGCCTTGAAAACCATTGTCTGCCTCTTTCTCAACCTTATTAGTTCATCGTGTCTTGTAGCTGCCCACGGCGCTAAGGGCTTCAGTGGATTTATGCCAACAACTCATGTCCGGTGTTATCCACCCAAGGTCTGTATGTGATTTCTTTCTCCTTTTCATTTTTGTTTTCAGTTCCCTTTTCCAAATGGCGTAGGTCTTTCTCAAGCTCTTATACCTAGGGATTCATGAACAAGAACTGCCACGTAATACTATCAACAGGTTTTATTAATATATGTTCTATCTAATGCCAACGTCTTCTACTCATTTCATTTCCCCCTGGTAACTGTCTGGTTCTTGTCATCAGTTCTGGCACTTGTCTGGTTCTTGTCATCAGTTCTGGCACTTGTCTGGTTCTTGTCATCAGTTCTGGCACTTGTCTGGTTCTTGTCATCAGTTCTGGCACTTGTCTGGTTCTTGTCATCAGTTCTGGCACTTGTCTGGTTCTTGTCATCAGTTCTGGCACTTGTCTGGTTCTTATCATCAGTTCTGGCACTTGTCTGGTTCTTGTCATCAGTTCTGGCACTTGTCTGGTTCTTGTCATCAGTTCTGGCACTTGTCTGGTTCTTGTCATCAGTTCTGGCACTTGTCTGGTTCTTGTCATCAGTTTTGGCACTTGTCTGGTTCTTGTCATCAGTTCTGGCACTTGTCTGGTTCTTGTCATCAGTTCCACTTTAATAATCTTATTACACAATTGTAATCCTTCTGTTCTACGCAAACATCCATTTATGAAAGTTTGTAACTTTTTATTTTTGTGATGTTCATCTTGTTTTAGTGCTATACAATAGGACTAATTTGTGAGCTGAAGATTTTGATGTTTAGCTGAGATTTGTTTCTTTTGATTTCCAGATATTTCATAATGCTGTGAAAGCTGGTTTTACCGTTTGTATTCTTAGCTTGATATCACTGTCTATTTCTCCAACTGTCTTTATATTTATGTCAAGATATTTGTATTTTTGTGAGTTAATCTGACATAATTCTAGAGATGTAATCCTCTTTTGCTCCCTAAAAACCCATTTTGTATCCAGTGTATTGCTGTCGATCATCTTCCCACACTGTCTTCTTCTATTACATAACATTGATGGAAGTATATTAGGGACGTCTGACAACATTCTTTCTTTTTTATTTTCTAGATCTTCTGTCAGAGTTCTATTAGTTAAACTCAAATGCAGACGACATATTAGTGGATATTAATATTGATATTTGTCTACACTGCCAGACATTAATTTTATACAAATAGAATATGCGGACCAATACCAGATAGTATATAAGAAATGTGCAACGTGAAGTTGACAAGAATTTATGAAGAAGACTGATAAACCTCCTTTTTCATTAATGATGTCCACCAGTGATAACTCTATGGTGTTCTGATTACAACCTCTTGTAATGGGTATAGTGGCCACCGCTGTAAAAGATCGGTGTTGTTTGCTCCACTGTAGTATACACAAACCAGTGCTACAATCCCAGCAATCAGTGATGTTAATGATGGGTGTTGTAGGCAGGTGAAGACTGGGTGTGTGCTGGAAGACAAAGGTCAGCAACGACTGTGTACCTTTGCTACAGTTTAATTGGGCGTACACACTCGACAGCACGGATACATTGACAAATCACAGGTTGGCATAATACATCATGGTACAGTGGATAAATGGTCTTGCAATGATACATGGGCACTCATGTAGAATAATAGCATAATGGACTGTCAGTAGACAAGCACTCAGTATTGCCCATATATATATATCATCTGAGTTTACTGACAAAAGCACGTCAGTTTATAAACAATATTCAAGATGGCTTCTAGACCTAACCTCGTCTAGCGAAGATTCCTTTAAATAATGATCAGCACATATTTTTTCATATAATCATATTGAACCGCTAGTAATGGGTTCTCATGTGTAGCAGTGATCTCTGGACTCATCAAGCGATAATACGGGGCATCCCTTTCTCTTCTTGAAAGTCACAAAATATTTGGATACAAGATGGCTTCTCTCGTGAGCTGTCACTCACGTTTGGATACAGACAATGAATCTGTATGAAAGTTAGTCATTCATTAAATGTTCTCATTGCTCTGTAGATTCTATCATGATACAATTGACTTCATCATACAAGATATAGTGCTGCTAGAAATGAATGTCATCTTCATCTCGTTAAATATTCCCTCAGACGTACAAATCGTGTCTATCGAAAAACGGTGGCTTAGCAAGAGTTCATAAGAAGTGCTTTTGTTACCTTGGTATCAGAAATATGATTCTGCCATCCCCTTGGCAATCAAAATAAACACTGGGGTAAAGCATACACGATAGGTCTAAAACTACTATCACTTTCCCCTACACATATATCGATCACTTTTTCCGGCGACAAGCCGATTCAAAAAAACCACAGCCCCCATCATCAGGGCGAAGCCAAATCACACCTCTCTAGCGACACACATCCGCCGAACAGCCCTTTGACCTTTCTAGCGACAAAAGACCATATAGTTCGACTTAGACATGCAAAGATATTCAGATATAAGACAGACTCGTCCTACCCAGACAAACAATACACATAAATTCAGGCCATAGATACACTGAAGCAAGAACAAAGTATTTCTACCCAAACAAAGAATAAATCGCAGTAAAACTGGATTCATCCGCGGAGTTCGATCGAAAGTGACGACACTCCTTTCAAGGGAAGTAACTCAATAATGACTTTTCCTTAAGCACTAAAAAGTATCTATTTTGTTTACAAAATATTTGCGAACATAACAAGCATACAAATGTATTATATTGTAAGATATCAAAGACTGCACGTAACAGTCTTACCACACCTCCCGGGAAGAAAAAAAATGGAACATTTTTTTTTTGAAATACATCTAGGAGCAACGTACAATAGGCTCACAACGCATGAATAATGCGCAGATGAAAATATCAGGAATAAATATAACGCCTAATATGAGGCTAAGTCGACTTATGGAGCGACTGGTGAGAATGTATCTCATAAACTAAGAGAAATTATTTCTCTACAAGTAAATTTTTCCAGGAAGGTGTCATCAAAGTATAATACAATTCTGGCAATTACACAATGCCTAAAAAATTTCATACCATAATTTCGTATTAGATATCTTAAATTTATGATTTATGAAGAAAAATCATCAAAGCACAGCGGTGAATAAACATCAATGAACCGCTAAGTAGTGATACAATCATTATATTATTAAATTACAAATGTGTATCTATCTTGATATAGAAAGGAACTATTATAAACTAGACATATCAAGAAGTCTAAGACCTAATAGTTATGTGGAATCATGTGGCATCTTGACAGAATGTCTGCCATCACATTATCTGATCCACGAATAGCTCGCACAGAGAAATGAAAAGGTTGAAGAGCAATTGCATATCGAGTAGACCTCGAGCTCTTCAAATTCTTACTCTGTATAGCAGTAAGAGCTTTTTGGTCGGTTTCTACTATGAAATGTGCGCCTAGAAGGAATCTCTGTAGTTTGAGGATCGACCAAACCATAGCTAATAGCTCACGGTCTAAAACCGAATAATTCCTTTCTGCCGCATTAAGTTTTCTGGAAATATACATTACAGGATGCAGAGTTCCAGAGTACTCTTGCATTAGTGCCGCTCCAATCCCAGTGGATGAAGCATCACTACGAAGAACAAATGTCTTATCTTTAGTAGGTAACACTAAAATAGGTGGTGTTGAAAACAATGTTTTAATTTTATCCAAAGAGCATTGGCATTCCTGAGACCAGTGGACCATATTAGGCGAACCTTTCTTTAAAAGTGTAGAAAGAGGTGCCATGATAGAGGATAGATTCTGAATGAATCTGCCATAAAATTGAATAAGACCTAACAGACTTCTCACCTGTTTTTTAGTCTTAGGGATAGAGATGTTAAGTATCTTACTAGTATTATGGTCCTCTGTCTTTAGGAAACCATGACCAACTCGGTGGCCTAGGAAAGAAATTTCGCTAAAACCAATATAGGCTTTAGAGGGTTTCGCTGTCAGGTTGTGCTCGCGCAAAGTAGACAGCAATTCATCTAACCCTGAATAGTGATCTTCCCAAGTATCGCTGAAAAGACAGATGTCGTCTAGATATGCAATGACATCTGACCGATAAGATAGGATTCGGCGCATCATGCGTACGAATGTAGCTGGTGCGTTCATAAGACCGAAAGGCATAAAATTCCATTGGAACAAACCTCTAGGTGTTGAAAAAGCCGTGAGAGGTTTGGCGCGTTCAGATAAAGGAACTTGCCAATATCCTTTAGACAAATCAAGTTTAGTGAAAAAATGAGATTTGGAGAGTCGAGTAAGTAGCTCTTCCAGTAAAGGCATAGGTTCGGCATCGAACTTCGTTACTTGATTCAATTTGCGATAGTCAACGCAAAGACGTATGTTATTGTCTTTTTTCCGAACAATAACCATCGGCGAAGAGTATGCAGAGGTGGATGGTTCGATTATTTTCAAATCTATCATCTCATCCAACTCTTTCTCGACCTGTGCTTGAAAATGTATAGGGATAGGATAAGGTCTAACCCTAATAGGAGTATGGTCAGTTAGAACAATGTCATGTTCAATGACATGAGTTTGTCCAGGGATGTCAGTGAGTACATCCTGAAATGTTTGCAACATAGTTGAAACTTGTCGCTGTTCTCCTAGAGACAAATCGGGAGAGACAGTAACGTTCTTCCATGATTCACTAGAATGAAGTGGGATCATTGGAAGAGGAAGATTTACATCTGAAAAACTTGTTTCCTCATCCTGTATCACGGACAGTGATGAGTAATGACCATGTTGTACTGGAGAATTGTCTGTTGCTTGGAAAATGGGTTGTAAATAATCCGGACGTTCATGGAATTCAGTAAGCATATTGATGTGGAAGGTTTTATGCTTCCCATCAATATCGACAATATAGTCGACATCGGAAATTTTCGATATTATATCGTACGGACCTTTCCAAGAAATAAGTAGTCTGTTTTCCCTACAAGGTAGTAATACAAATGCTTTGTCACCAGGACAAAGTTGTCGTAAGCATCTCTTCTTATTGGCAAATTGCCTTGCCTTCTGTTTCGCAAATTCAGAAGAAGAAGTTGCTAATTTGCATGCTTCGATAATCTTTTGTCTCAACGCGATGACATATTCGTAGGATGACTTTGTGTCATCGTCAATATTGTCAGCTGTTATGAGATCATGAAGCAACGACATAGGGCCGCGCGGACGCGCGCCAAAGACGAGTTCAAAGGGAGAAAATCCTGTATGTTCATTGGGGACCTCTCTGTAAGCGAAGAGGGCCGCAGGTAAAACTCTGTCCCCAGTCTTGAGGATGATCCTCAGTTATCTTCCCTAGTAAGTTTTTAAGTGTTCTATTAAGGCGTTCGACCATCCCATTAGACATTGGATGATAGATACTACTTAAAGATCTATCTATCTGCAGAGTAGACATTACTTGAGACATGGTATCTGATATTAGTTGGGTGCCATGGTCTGACAATATCTCTCCGGGGAACCCCAGACGAGAAAATATAAGCCAAAGAGCATCTGCAATATCAGCAGTAGTAATGCTCTTCAGAGGAATAGCCTCTGGCCAACGTGTGCACATATCAACACACGTCAAGATAAACTGATGTCCTCTGGCAGACTTGATCTTAAATGGACCAATAATGTCTATGGCCATTTTTTGAAACGGCCGAATAGGAATGTCCGCCGCCTGAATGGGTGCAGCATGCCGTGGACCTTTGGATTTAACTTCCTGACATACTTTACAAGATCGACAATAAATCCGTATGTCCTTGTTTACCAATGGCCAAAAGAAAGCCGCAAGGACTCTTGACTTAGTACGGGAAAAACCCATGTGTCCAGCACACTGAGAGTCGTGAGCGTGCTGCAAAATTTTAACTCTCAAATTCTTGGGAACCAGGATTTGAGAATGACTTGACGTAATGGAGTCTTGAACCATACGTACAAGTACGCCATTCTTCTTTGTAATCCACGATTTACGACTTGTGTCTTTATTCGGATCACCTTTAGTTGCAAGAATGAAGAATTTCTTCAGAGTGGGATCATCTTCTTGCTGTTTTATAAACGAGTCACGAGAAATTACCAAGGGATCATCTTGGTTATGCACTTCATTATCTTCAGTAGATGAAGTTTGAGGCATATTAAGAGCCTGAGCTCTAGTGACTACAGCGTTAGCAATCTGCATGTTTTGCCTTTCCCACGCGGAAATTTGTTGCGGAGTGCATTCTTTGACTCCATGAATGCGACCGATGATGAGGTCAGCGATCGGATTCGGAAGAAGACATGCGTGTACATCTCCTGTAAAGAAAGGAGTAGCAATCCTAATGATAGCAGTAGAGTATTTCTCTAATGTGCCGCCAAATGTTACACATTTGACTACTTGTCCAGTGGCACGGGAAGGATCTACGAGTGACTGCCTAACACCAATTGTGGTGCATCCAGAATCAAATAGCACGGAGACTGGATTGTTATTTACTAAACCCTTATGTAAGACAAGAGAACCTCTTCCATCATGCGCGACTGATGCAGGAAGAGCAGGAAGAGGATGGCCACAGCTTAAAGTAGACACTGTGGTTGGCTCAAATAATGTTTTGCATTGGGGGCACTGAGATGCTCTCCCAAAATCAAAAGCGGAACATGCCATATTACCAGCGTCATTATTATCTTTACTCTGTTTATAGGCTTCATGAGACTCTTGTTGTGCAGAGTTTGCCTGAAAATGTGGTTTATGTCTTCTGTTTTGAGATCTACCTCGGTTATTATTACCTCTGTAGTTATTGTTACCTCTATTGTAACCCCTATTTTGGTTTGAGTCATAGTTCTCTTGGTTACCATTATCATATTCATTATAATGAGTATCTCTGTAATTGCGATCTTGTTGACTCCAAGACGGATACCTCGGATAGTTTCTATAATTACTTCCTCTATGGAAATTGCTATAATTGTGACCACCCCTGTGTCGAGAGCTATCAGCTCGTCTCCAGTTCTTTGAAGAAGAACCCTGAAATGATTGGTTACCTTGGTTTTGATAACTATTATGGTTACCTTTTTTATCAACTCTGTTTTTGAGGTCCCTGAAATCTGTGTGAATAATTGGGATTGTATGGTGTTGCTGAAGCAACTGGCATACTCTCCTTAATCTTAGTGTTGCCAAAAGTCACGTCGGGGTGTGCAGTGACATATTGGGAACAATATTCTTCCATTTCCTTTAGTGATTTGGGTTTACGCTCATGTATAAATTCAAGGAATGGTTTGTTAACACATGACATAATCTTATCTCTGAGCAACAAATCCATAAGTCCTTCATACGTTTTTTCTGTTTTAGAAAGCTCAATCCAACGATCAACTGTGAGACGTGCCTTTGCAATGAATTCTGAGAATTCTACACCTGTCTCAGGCACCATCGTCCTAAACAAAAGGCGATAGCCTTCCTCACTTAGCTGGTATTTTTTTTATCAAAGCCGCCCTAATGACATCATAATTATCCTTATCTGCTTCTCCTACAAGGCATAATCTAGTCAGAGATTCACCTTTCAAGTTTTCTGCTAATTGATTAGCGTATTGTGATTTATCCACATTATGTGTACGACAAGAACGTTCAAATCTATCCAGCCAGAATGTAATATCGTCACTGGACTGATTGAACGGTGGAACCTTAACCTTGTAAGTAGAAGGTTTACCATTACCACTAGATGCCTGATTAACATTACTCATACTTGTCAATCTCAATTTCTCTAACTCAAATTCTTGTTCTCTTATTGCTTTTTTCTCTTCCGCTTCTAATCTTCTTTGTTCAGCTTCCCTGTCTAATCTTTTTTGTTCAGCAGCAGCTTCTCTTTCTAATTTTTTTTTGTTCAGCTTCACTGTCTAATCTTTTTTGTTCAGCAGCAGCTTCTCTTTCTAATTTTTTTTTGTTCAGCTTCAAATCTCCTTTCCTCCACCTGCATCTGCAATTTCTTTTGTTCAGCAGCAGCAGTAGCTTCTCTGTCTAGTCTTTTCTCTTCAGCTGCTAATCTTCTCTCTTCAGCTGCTAATGTCTTGTCATATTGAGCAACTGCCCATTCTTCTAATTGTTGACCAGTCTTATCAAGGGATTTCCCTTGTACAATGAAGTATTCTAATGTAGACATGATGTCTAACAATAATACTAATTACTTGAAACAATAATAATACCACAAGTTCTTAATGACTTGATTAATCAGTACACTATCTCAATCTCAGTGGGTCACAAGCCTTAATAAGGTCTTGTATAACAGTAATAATAATCAAGTACTGGTTTATACTATAATCCAAGTGCAGTGCACAAGCAATAGTGTCTTATGAAATATACCTATATAAAACATATGTCAACCAACAGAATACATAAAGTACAAATAAGACTGACAATACGAAAACGTTTGCAGAAATCAAATAAATCAAATAGGGAAATCAATGAAAGTAATCACTGAATGTGCAAAGGAATAACAACACAAATGACGTCACAGTATATGAATATAAATTGTGAATAGAACTGAAAGATAGTAAAGGGTAGACCAACAAATTACAAACAAATCAAAACAAAACTAAAGAACAAAGAAATATTACAAAAATAACAATAATTACAGTCTTCACAGCTAACACAAATAGCAACTAGTTGTTGCAAGCAAATTTCCAATTAAGGAAATTGCACCTAAAGAAAACGCCCACAACGGACCCTCTATCACGTGGGATATTCTGTTGTGAGGACACCGCCCAACCTAAACACAACCCGCTGACATATAAACTAATATATTATACAAACAAATAACATGTAAACATAAATATATAAATTATGTGTATGATAGTATGTGTTGCAAAATAGGCTCAGTTTTACAGTAATGGCAAAGTTATTCTTATGCACATAAATAAACTGCCACTTTATTGAATTACAAATTCTGGCCTTAAATATTAAAGTTCATATATAGAAAACAAGAAGATCCAACGATGAAAATAGGACTTCTTAGTTCAATAATACTGTCTTCCTGTTAATATTGCCAAGAATTGATCCAACTGTTCTGTGAAACTCTGTAATGTCTAATGTAAAAATGTCAACAACGCTGACCTAGATACTGCATTCACTTGATAGGTCACGTGACAAAGTGTTGACAAAGAGCAAACTAATACTGCTAGTGTGTCGTATCAGCCACAGGAAACGGTCTGGTATCGGTAGTCTGTTGACTTCTCAACTTCTGCGAGGTCAAACCCATAAAGCTGGTCCACCAGATGATAAACCTCCTTTTTCATTCATGATGTCCACCAGTGATAACTCTATGGTGTTCTGATTACAACCTCTTGTAATGGGTATAGTGGCCACCGCTGTAAAAGATCGGTGTTGTTTGCTCCACTGTAGTGTACACAAACCAGTGCTACAATCCCAGCAATCAGTGGTGTTAATGATGGGTGTTGTAGGCAGGTGAAGACTGGGTGTGTGCTGGAAGACAAAGGTCAGCAACGACTGTGTACCTTTGCTACAGTTTAATTGGGCGTACACACTCGACAGCACGGATACATTGACAAATCACAGGTTGGCATAATACATCATGGTACAGTGGATAAATGGTCTTGCAATGATACATGGGCACTCATGTAGAATAATAGCATAATGGACTGTCAGTAGACAAGCACTCAGTATTGCCCATATATATATATATATATATATATCATCTGAGTTTACTGACAAAAGCACGTCAGTTTATAAACAATATTCAAGATGGCTTCTAGACCTAACCTCGTCTAGCGAAGATTCCTTTAAATAATGATCAGCACATATTTTTTCATATAATCATATTGAACCGCTAGTAATGGGTTCTCATGTGTAGCAGTGATCTCTGGACTCATCAAGCGATAATACGGGGCATCCCTTTCTCTTCTTGAAAGTCACAAAAATATTTGGATACAAGATGGCTTCTCTCGTGAGCTGTCACTCACGTTTGGATACAGACAATGAATCTGTATGAAAGTTAGTCATTCATTAAATGTTCTCATTGCTCTGTAGATTCTATCATGATACAATTGACTTCATCATACAAGATATAGTGCTGCTAGAAATGAATATTCCCTCAGACGTACAAACCGTGTCTATCGAAAAACGGTGGCTTAGCAAGAGTTCATAAGAAGTGCTTTTGTTACCTTGGTATCAGAAATATGATTCTGCCATCCCCTTGGCAATCAAAATAAACACTGGGGTAAAGCATACACGATAGGTCTAAAACTACTATCACTTTCCCCTACACATATATCGATCACTTTTTCCGGCGACAAGCCGATTCAAAAACCACAGCCCCCATCATCAGGGCGAAGCCAAATCACACCTCTCTAGCGACACATCCGCCGAACAGCCCTTTGACCTTTCTAGCGACAAAAGACCATATAGTTCGACTTAAACATGCAAAGATATTCAGATATAAGACAGACTCGTTGTACCCAGACAAACAATACACATAAATTCAGGCCATAGATACACTGAAGCAAGAACAACCTATTTCTACCCAAACAAAGAATAAATCGCAGTAAAACTGGATTCATCCGCGGAGTTCGATCGAAAGTGACGACACTCCTTTCAAGGGAAGTAACTCAATAATGACTTTTCCTTAAGCACTAAAAAGTATCTATTTTGTTTACAAAATATTTGCGAACATAACAAGCATACAAATGTATTATATTGTAAGATATCAAAGACTGCACGTAACAGAGACAAACAAAGAATAGGCCTACTGTACCCTCTAGCATGTCGTACAGTGCGATTAATATGAGGTTGTGCATAGGTCTGGCAACATCATCTTGTAAAACAAAATGTCAAAGAAATCACAAGTTAAAGAAATGCAAATATTGGTGCAAGCTTTCTGCAGATGTACTAGCTATAGAGGTGGCTGTATGATCCATAAAAACGGCAAAGGAACTAGGTATAGAGGTGGCTGTATGATCCATAAATAGAGCAAAGGTACTAGCTATAGAGGTGGATGTATGATCCATAAATAGAGCAAAGGTACTAGCTATAGAGGTGGATGTATGATCCATAAATAGAGTAAAGGAACTAGCAATAGAGGTGGCTGTATGCTCCATAAATAGATCAAAGGCACTAGCTATAGAGGTGGCTGTATGATCCATAAATAGAGCAAAGGCACTAGCTATAGAGGTGGGTGTATGATCCATAAATAGAGCAAAGGCACTAGCTATAGAGGTGGCTGTATGATCCATTCATAGAGAAAGGCACTAGCTATAGAGGTGGCTGTATGATCCATAAATAGAGCAAAGGCACTAGCTATAGAGATGGGTGTATGATCCATAAATAGAGCAAAGGTTCTAGCTATAGAGTTGGCCGTATGATCCATACAGAGAGCAAAGGCACTAGCTATAGAGGTGGCTGTATGATCCATAAACGAACAAAGGAACTAGCTATAGAGGTGGCTGTATGATCCATAAATAGAGCAAAGGTTCTAGCTATAGAGGTGGCTGTATGATCCATAAATAGAACAAAGGTACTGGCTATAAAAGTGGCTGCATGATCCATAAATAGAGCAAAGGTACTAGCTATAGAGGTGGCTGTATGATCCATAAAGAGAGCAAAGGTACTAGCTATAGAGGTGGCTGTATGATCCATAAATAGAGCAAAGGCACTAGCTATAGAGGTGGGTGTATGATCCATAAATAGAGCAAAGGCACTAGCTATAGAGGTGGCTGTATGATCCATTCATAGAGAAAGGCACTAGCTATAGAGGTGGCTGTATGATCCATAAATAGAGCAAAGGCACTAGCTATAGAGATGGGTGTATGATCCATAAATAGAGCAAAGGTTCTAGCTATAGAGTTGGCCGTATGATCCATACAGAGAGCAAAGGCACTAGCTATAGAGGTGGCTGTATGATCCATAAACGAACAAAGGAACTAGCTATAGAGGTGGCTGTATGATCCATAAATAGAGCAAAGGTTCTAGCTATAGAGGTGGCTGTATGATCCATAAATAGAACAAAGGAACTGGCTATAAAAGTGGCTGCATGATCCATAAATAGAGCAAAGGTACTAGCTATAGAGGTGGCTGTATGATCCATAAAGAGAGCAATGGTACTAGCTATAGAGATGGCTGTATGATCCATAAATGAGCAAAGGTACTAGCTATAGGGGTGGCTGTATGATCCATAAATAGAGCAATGGTACTAGCTATAGAGGTGGCTGTATGATCCATAAATAGAGCAAAGGTACTAGCTATAGAGGTGGTTGTATGATCCATAAATAGAGCAATGGTACTAGCTATGGAGGTGGCTGTATGATCCATAAAGAGAGCAAAGGTACTAGCTATAGAGATGGCTGTATGATCCATAAATAGAGCAATGGTACTAGCTATAGAGGTGGCTGTATGATCCATAAATAGAGCAATGGTACTAGCTATAGAGGTGGCTGTATGATCCATAAATAGAGCATTGGTACTAGCTATAGAGGTGGCTGTATGATCCATAAACGAGCAAACGTACTAGCTATAGAGGTGGCTGTATGATCCATAAATAGAGCAATGGTACTAGCTATAGAGATGGCTGTATGATCCATAAACGAGCAAACGTACTAGCTATAGAGGTGGCTGTATGATCCATAAATAGAGCAATGGTACTAGCTATAGAGATAGCTGTATGATCCATAAATAGAGCAAAGGCACTAGCTATAGAGGTGGCTGTATGATCCATAAACGAGCAAACGTACTAGCTATAGAGTGGCTGTATGATCCATAAATAGAGCAAAGGCACTAGCTATAGAGGTGGCTGTATGATCCATAAACGAACAAACGTACTAGCTATAGAGGTGGCTGTATGATCCATAAATAGAGCAAAGGCACTAGCTATAGAGGTGGCTGTATGATCCATAAACGAGCAAACGTACTAGCTATAGAGGTGGCTGTATGATCCATAAATAGAGCAATGGTACTAGCTATAGAGGTGGCTGTATGATCCATAAATAGAGCAATGGTACTAGCTATAGAGGTGGCTGTATGATCCATAAAGAAGGCAAAAGGAAAGGCTGGCAACCTCATCATTTAAAACGAACATGCCACAGAAGCATGAAAGAGTGGGAAAGAACAAGATATGTAATGAAAAGAAACAGCTGTCTTAGTCAGTTTTCTTGCCGCCTTTGGACGTGGAAAAGCTTAGGAGACAGTTGACTACGTTTGGTTTGGTTTTAAAGACTATCTTCATTTCACACGAACAACTCCATCAGTGCTCTGATCTCCTCCCATAGATCCAACAAAGAGGATCGCAACACAATGCACGAACTCCGTAGCCCCGGAAGAGAATCCCAATGTTTGTATATAGAAACCAAACATTCTAAAAATATTTTTGTTGTTGGTAGGTTTCTAATTTTTAATTTTGCGTTGGCAGCGACCGATAGGTCTACTCTTTATGATTTCCAACTGCCGAGGGATTTTTTACATGCGCAACTTGCACACGGGACCTCCTATTGTTTTCGTCCTTATCCGAGAAGGCTAGGCATCCGATCTCACTACCCTGGAGACCAGGGTAAGTATGCCATCATTAGGACCACTGGTTTTGAAGAAAAAAAAATTCCATAAAATATATTCCCTCAACTGAGATTCGAACCCGATAGCTCTAGAACTCGTACTGTGATGCATGAAATTTAGAAACAGGTTAGTGTCTATTTTTGTGATTGTTCGTGAGGGCTGACAACCTCGACTATGTAATATAAATTGACACAGAAAGTACGGCTGTTCAAGTATGTGATTTGAAACTACTTCCTGCATGGAGGTTAGTTGAAGTTGTGGATCCATGCTTCATAAAATGTTAAAAAAACGATGAAAATGATAATACCTACATACATAAGCAAATCAATAATGCACGAATAAAATTAACAAAAACAAAACAAAGATTCTAGTTTCTCAAAATTCCACATACACACGCATAAAAAATAACAAGAATCACTTGCGCTGACACTATATTTGCAATATTCCATACAAACATGCATAAGCTTAACAGAATAAAATAAAAATATAAAAGCAGACGTACTTAAGTGCTTGCTTTTGAATGTCCCGCACATCCACGTAAATTATAGCAACAAAAACAAAATCACACACACTCAACCATAAAGTCTTTCGAATGTACAAGAAGCTCAAATAAGAACGTCCACAAACAAATGGTGAACCGTTTAATATTTGCATGCTATTACACTGCTCATCGTCTGAACACATAAGCGCACTTGTTATGTCGTTGTACAAATGCTCCAGACACACGTGACAAAAAATAAATGACATTATACATGATAGAAAAGGATGGCAATTATGTACACCATAACAGTGTATAATTTATGGAGATCAATCAACAATTTACAATATAATGCTTAGGCATGCAATCAATGTCGTCACCATATCATTCAAATACTTGGAAAACATTCAACATTTTCAAATCATGGAAAGCTAATAGCAAAAGGAGACGTTACAACAACTATGTATACAGCAGGTTTTTAATTTATTTCTATCTTTTAAAGTGTACAAACCATGCCAACATGTAGACCAGGTACGGACAGTATGTTCGCCAATCACCACACGTTGCGACATGGATTATCAAGCAAATTGGCGTGACACTGAACGAAAAATTAAGAAAACAGTTCTTCAAACAAGAACGATTACGCTAAAGAAACTGGCCGTTTACAATGTTTGTTTGTTTGTTTGTTTTTGTTTCATTCATGGTTTACTCATCGTGACCCTCTAAAGCAACTTTGTCCTCAATCACTGTGATCAAGTCAAAATACAGTTCTCGAATTATGGATGTCGTAAAAATTTTTAATCTGTATGACACCACGCTCAAATTCCACGCGTCAAAAACAAGCTATCGTATTTGAATCTAACGTTAACTATAGGATTTCAAATTTGTCTAAGAACCTAGTCAAATTTACCGCCAAAAATTTATCTAGTGTATTTGAATTTGTCTAGGAACCAAGTCACAAGTTACCGCCAAACAAAAATTATCTAAGAGTATAGTACAAATTTAACAACCAATCAAATTGTTTCCTTTTCTTGTAGTAATAAGAAAATTTTGGTTGACGTGACAATAGAGGCTATTTTGTGTTTTTGACCAAACGAAGATATTTTATTTCTTAACAACTAAAGATAGTTAAACAGAAGGAAATATCTCAAATTATAGAGCTGATATTGCTTAACACATAAGCATAAATATTCACGCATGATAAAATGTTATTGTAGTAGACAAATTTATTTTAGTGATATTTTCATATCAGGGTAATGCCAAATTTAATTACTTTAAAATTACCCAGATTGATATGCAAAGGAATAACTAAGGGAAAACTATATAGAACGATAGAGAGAAATTGGCCGTTTAATTATCACTTTGGATAATTAAAATCAGTCCACTAATAACTATAATATAAAATATTTAAAATTAGCCAGATCATACAAGCGAGCTCAGAATCGCCTAAGTCAAAATTCCTAGAAAGACTTTTTAAATTTGCCTCCGATTGGGCGGATGTAGTTCTATAAATAGTAACAAGGTAGTACGATCTGGGCCATTCGATTCAAAAATCTGCACCGAGCTAACAGAAACTAAAAGACAGAACGACCAAGTCTTTGCCTTCTGATCTGAGAGCAGTTCTAGGTTCTGTAGAAGGCCAGTTCAGCTTGTGTATGTGTGTGAATATATTTGCCTGAGGGTAAGAAAGATATATTTATTTGCATATTTTGTTAAGTATTAACCTGTGTATAGCCAGAGTATGTGTTAATGCTAAGTGGAAAGTGAAACTAATGTGTTGTGCCATACTGACCCATTTATGGCTGCATTCACTTGAAAGGAAGTTTGTGGGAGATGAGAGTTCCTTATATATCTAGAGCCAGACCCCATCTTCTCAGTCAGGAGCTATAAAGTTTGTGGTCCTGACTTGTGTATATGAACAGCAGCAGCAACATTCTAAGATAAGTCCTTTATAAAGGCCAGTATCAGTTTATCCAATCATTCACCCAAGAGTAATCAAACTAGTATTGCAACCCTTTTTAGGATGAAAAGATAAGACCATCAAAATAATAAAGAGAACTTACAGCATAGTAATAGCAGACGTTATTACTCATATGAACAGAAACTGTATGTGTAGTTATTCCAGTGAACACTCTACAAAAATGGAACAGTTTTTCCAATATATTTATTTTGATATGTAAATATCATTTTATTGCTTTTGAGTAATCCTGACCTGTAAAGATTGAGGTTCAGGACAATTAAATTGTACATAAAAATTTCATACAGTCTTGCTTAATAATTTTATTAAAGTTAAAGTCTGTTGTGAAATTAATAACTGTTATATTAGATAAATTACCCTAGACGTAGCCAAATAAAATAACACAGTTAATCATTTACCAAATTGGGATCTTAAGAGGTAGCAGTTAAGGACTCAGAGTACATCATCATCATCTTCTCTGAGAACTTACATAGCTTGACCCCACTTTGATGTCTATACACCCTTGCTCTTTTCAGAGAAGGGAGGTATTACTTATAAGACCAGTCTCTTATCTGGCACTATCCTGGTATCATCTGATACACCTATTTGTCCAGGATATCTCATATTTTAGTAACATCAAAACAACTTATGACAATGGACATGAATCTGCATTTGGAGCTGAGATGTGATCTCAGTTCAGATATTCAGCCAGACCTTGACTAATTAATATGACATAAAGATTGCAAGGTTTATCGATAATTTGCGTTCATCGTTGAGCTTCCTCTATTTATAAGCAAGAACAACGCTTGAATAGAGTCACTTTGGAATTTCCATTTTCATCAAATTGGTTTGGACCATTTTTTTTAAAAATTTGCTGTAGTGAATGAATCATGACATTCGCCAGATCTTTGATTTGAATCTTACGCCTTTAGCCTACCAGGGGCAAAGACTAACTCCAGAAATAGAAGGAACACCTGGTACTCGTCATATATTGTTAAACACCGCAGAACAAAATGTAGAGATAATGACGCAGAGAAATCATATTCCAAGTGCTCCCCCCATCCCCCCTTACAACAGTAGGTCTTTAAATGTTGATAAGCTAAACCAAAATGGTATATTGTGCATAAAAATATACAAAAACTTTCTTTATAAAACCACCTAATTCGTTTAATTTTGTGTGTATCTGTTGTAGAAGGCTGCAAATTTGGTATTCCGCACATAAACTAACTTAAAGATTTTGTTATTCTCACCAGGTAAAATCTGAAGGAAAAGAAAAAAAAAGTTAAAATTAAAATCATAAATTTCGTCTTGACACCCATATCGTGGCAAAATCTTCTCTGTTATCAGTTACCGACGGCGAGCAAGTCGCACAATTATTAGGATAAGCGGTACTTGTGTGATATTTCACCGCTAAAATAAAATTTTCCAAATTTATTACCAAAACTGAGAACCGTACTCTTTCCTTACAATTTTTTCTTTTTTTTTTCCGCCTGCGCGGCTTTTTTTCCGCCTGCGCGGGATTAGTCCATTTGACAGGTAGGGGTTGTGGGTTAGTATTTCTTCTTCTTCTTCTTCGTTCACCCTCAGATGTCAACTTGAATATGTTCAAAGAAAGCAGTGGTCAGCCTGAGGCTGTTGATATCTCCGTAGATCTTCTCCAGGAATGGTACTGGTGATGGCCATATGCGTCTTCTCCGCTCCTCATATGTTGGGCACCTTTGAAGCAGGTGTTCGGCAGTCATTTTACCAGTGCCACAGTCACACTCATCCGTAGTTCCTATCTTTAATTTGTTGAACAGATGGTATCTCAATCTGTTATGACCAGTGCGAAGTCTGAAGATTACCACTTGTTCACTTCTGCTGAGCTGGTAATACAGATCATTTTTTGTGTGGCCTGGATGCTCTTCTTCCCACTTGTGCCTGTATCTGCGCTTGATTAAAACTCTTGGACTCCTCATAGGTTATATTTGTGTCAAGTTGAGGAAGTTTTCCCCCTTCCTTTGCCAATCTGTCAGCCTCTTCATTTCCAGGGATGTTGCAGTGAGAAGGGATCCACTGTATCACAACTCTTTTGTATTGCTGACATAGTCTGTGAAGTGTTACTCTTAGGTCATCCAGTTCAGCATTTGAGGGCTGCCACCTCGGGGGCGCATTCCCATGGTCAGTTATGACTGAAGGGGCTATTATTATTATTATTATGTATTTTTTTTTTTAATGTAAAATTTTTGCCTCGTTTTGGCGGGGCGCGTCCCGTTCAACCTAGTCATCATCATCATCATCAGCTTTCAAAAGCATTTGCTTTATACCAAGTCTTCCTGTCCTGTGCCATCAGCTCAAGGTCGTTCCATAATTTCTTCATCCTCTTCTTGTCTGTCATCAGTTCTCTTCTCCGTGTATTCCTTGGTCTTCCTCTGCCTCTCTTACCCTGAGGGTTCCAGACCAAGGACTGCCTGGTAAAGCTATAGGCAAGTTTGATCCATCTTCATCGTCTTCTTCTCATGTCTTGTTCTTCTGGCACTTGCCTGGTTCGTGTCATCAGTTGCACATTAGTGATCTTGTCATACCACTACAATCCTTCTATTTTAGACAAGCAACCATTTATGAGGGCGTCCGTGGTTTCAGCGCAGGCTTCTCGCGACACAGGTAGTGGGCTGGAGACATGGTGGCGTCACGCTACAATCTACCCAGCTGTAAGTGGATGGATACCTGACTCTGCTCTGAAAGGTTAAGGCAGCCAGGAGGGGAGCTGGTTATAGCACTACTCTGAGATCTTCCAGGTCTGTATTATTTTGGCTTTTCAATGCCGCAATTACTGACTGTGCATCAGAAAAGAAAGCAACCCTTCTCTCTGCGCTTTCTTCTGTCAATATAACCTCTGCTACAGTTTTCAGGGCCTCTGCCTCTGCTCTGAAGTTGTTGGAGAATCGTCCTGTCGCCACTGACAGCATTTTTTCTGCACCAGTGCTTAAGGTCAGAAAGACGCCACAACCTCCATTTTCTGTTGCATTTGTTTCTGATCCATCTGTGTATGCATGGGTCCAGGTGTTGCGTGGATAATGTTTCTCTATGTATTTTGTAAACAACTGTGACTGACGAAGGAATCCAAATACATCATTCAACTTGTGATAAGCTTTCTGGCGTTTTGACAAGGTAGCAAGCTATCAATAAGGACAACTTATTTCGGCTTTTAAACTGCTGAGAAGGCGTTTGAGATTCATCAATTGTGCTGGAACCACTGAAACCATCATACTCTCGATTTCGTTTGTGTTTCCTTCGAGTTTGTTCTTGATAATGTTCACACTCAGTCACATCCTTGGCCGTTTGCTCTATGTCTGCAAAAGTAGACCGCATAGCTTGAATATACCCCCGCAGGGATTCATAGAGTGCACAAGCCGTATTCAAATCTACATTTGCCACCCCATTACGCGACGTCACAAATCTCTTACCCACCCCGTCCCCTTTTTTGTCCTTATTTTTTGTAATCCTGAAAAAATACAACTTACTCGAATGATTTTTTTTTTTTTTTAAAGTTTTGTCTCGTTTTGGTGAGGCGCGTCCCGTTCAATCTAGTCGGTTATATTAGGGCGCATGTCCAAATATAAAAGACCCTTAAGTCTAGGGAAGTGCTAGTCATCGTAATCATCATCATCATCAGCTTTCAAGTCCCTATCATAGTCAGGTACCCATTTACAGCTGGTTAGACTGATGCGTGACACCTGTTCCCGTCCTCGTTGATGTTGCCTTCTCTAACTCAAGATCAGAGTCAGGTACCCATTTACAGCTGGTTAGACTCTACCAAGCTTTGAACCAGAAACCCGGTAACTTATCGCGGTAGTGGATCCCTGTTGACTCATCTAAGATCCCAATTCAATACCGTTTTATTGCTTATAAACTTAAAATACCGGGGGGGGGGGGGGGGGGGGGGGGGGGGGGGGGGGGGGGGGAGTTGAGGGCGGGTCTGTCGTAAGCGTGTCAACTATGAATGCCTTCCCAAATCACAATGTGAAATCAACCTTTTCCAGTCAAGAAAAAGTACGGCTGTCAGTTTTGGTAATAAATTTGGAAAATTTTATTTTAGCGGTGAAATATCACACAAGTACCGGATAAGCTGTGTCGGTGAAAAAATTCCTAATGAAACCTGTATCCCTCGATCATAGTGAAAGCTCATACTTATATATTGCTGCACTAATGTGACCGCTTGGCATACACTACCATTTATACGTGTTATAATGCTACGTAGAATAAGAATGACAGACGTTAAGCAGATAAGGCGTTTTTGCACAAAACGCAGTATAAATTTTAGGTTCAGATAGCCGGCACGACGAAGAGAGGCAAAGATAGTGCAGTCCCAGAAAATAATATTGAATGCGTGTTTTGAGTGAAAAATTTTGTGAAGTGAGAGTTGCTATTTTGGTTTTTTTTCCATTGTTGATGGAAAAGAGAGATGTCACAAAAGTCGAAAAACAGAAAAACGTGTGCAAAAATGTCGAAAACAGAGAGACGTGTGTAGAAAATTGTAACGTGTGGAAAAAAGACGGAGTCGTGTGAAAAATTGCGGGAAAAGGAAGTAGCTGCATATAAAAGGAGAGATGTGGGCGATAGTTTATAGTTTTTAGATTTAGAAGAAGGATTTTACAGATAGACCAGATTAGATAGAAGAAGGATTTTAGTTAGGCAGTTTTATAGTGTTTAGGTGAACTTCATCTTTGAGATTATCAAGAAAAGTTTTTTTTAAGTTGACAAGTTTTTATATTATTCTGTTGGATATATATTTTTCCTTGTGGATATATAACTTCCTTGTGGTTATACTCACTATTTTGTTGAGCGTAGTAAACGCTCAAATCATTGTGAAATTTGCAGTGCTTGTCTAATGACGTCAAAATAAATTCTGATTGAATTTTCTACATTGCTGTGTTTTATTTGGAATGTACAGTTGGAACATTTGAAAACCATTTTACGATATTGCTTATCACTAAAACCTCTACACCTCACGGTAGAAGGGGAACGACTAAGTAAGTAAGTAAGTAAGTAAGCTTATCACTAAACCCAAAAGGGTAAGAACGAACTTGGGAAGAAAAATAAACTTCAGTCAAGAATCTCCATCTCAGGCGGAAGGCCTGTAACCACTTGAACAGAAACGTATAAAGAATTAGCTCTCGTCAATATAACTACCTGCGCACAAGTAACTGACGCGGGCACACTACGTCTCTCGAACGTTCTTTTCGTATGAGGTACAGTTCTAAATATAAAATTATCTGACAGCAATATTAGAGGAGACAGATACTGACATCTTAACAACTAACTCACAAATTCAAAATGAGAATATATAGAAGAATGGGGCACGTCTCATAGAGAAGAGAACAAATATAAGTCCTAGAAAACCTTTTAATGAAAAGAGAATTGATGAAGGAGATCAAAATTAGACACCTAAAATATTGTGACATAACATCTTACTGAAGACCATAACAGAAGGCAGAGTTGACAGCAAACGTGCAAAACAAAGACATCGCTTCAGTGGGAAGATAAAATCACGAGATGGACAGGAAAGAGTCTATCAGAGTGCCCCATCAAGACAAGAGAGGATGTTGGAGATCCATTGCAGCCGATCCTCGATGTGAAGATGATGATGAATTCTGATAATAATGCTGCGCAATTGTATATGTCCACTTGTTTACACTGGTCCCTTAAAATTTGTTTACATCTCAGTATTTTAAACCCGTCCCCAGTTGTAATTCCCAAGATTCTCTAAGGAGACAAAGACAGAACAGGCCAACTGTTGAAGTAGCCACGCTGTAAGCGGAGACAAATATGAGGTTGTAAATGGGAATACCATGTAAAAACATATTGCTACAGAAACCACGTCTGCAAGAGCATAAGAATGCTTGAGTTCAGGCTTCCACAATCGGGGGCTGGCTGCAACGGTGGCTCCGTTCTCCATATGGAGGGAACAGGGAAGGAACGATCGATAACCGCTTCCACCGAAGACTACGGTTATACATCAGACCACAAGGTCTGTTATATTTGGACATGAGCCCTAATATAACCGACGGACCCTGTGTAGAGGTTGAACAGGACGCGCCTGGTGAAGACGAGGCACAAGTCCTAGTTAAAAAAGAGAGCTACGGTTATCATCAAGCCGGACGAAATCAGATACATAATTTTTCAAAAACATTTTTTCCAAAGGTGGAGGAATAATGATAAGAGACAGTTGATTATACATCTCGCGCACTTAGATCCATCTTAATTGTCATCACTGGCGTGCGCAACACATCTCAGTGATCGAGGGGAGGCGGGAGAGTGTACTGCCTCAACGCCCCTCCCTCGGGATTGTATTTGAATTTTTTTTTTAAATGGCAAAAACTCAAATATGAACGCCCAAATCATAAAGTTACAGCTTCATAAATGAATGCTAGCGTTTGAATAGCAGGATTTAAATGTTTGACAATGTCATGAAAGTGGAACAGATAACAATAACCAGATAAGTGCCAGTGGATAAAGAGATGAGTAGAAGACGCTAAAGATAGGACTCTCTGAAGAAACCTGTTGATGGCATTATAACGGTAACCCATATTCTGAGATCTACATGGTAAACGAAGCAGATTTAGATGGAAAAACACACGGAGGGATTGGCATATGTTTAATGAAGGCCTATGCTCCTTGGTGAGCTAAAGGGTAAATATATACACATACACTATCAAAACTTTACTTTTAATGATGCAAACTTAAAAACTGAGACATAAAATGTCAGATCTGTCATTTGTTCATTCATTCATCAGTCCTTAGCTCCAACATGAGCATAGGCCTTCATGTCCAGTACCATCAGTTCACGGTCTTTAAACGTCTTCTTCATACCCTTCATATCTCTCTCTTGTGCTCTTTTCCATGTGTTCTTTGTTCTGCCTCTACCTCTCTTACCCTGAGGACACGCATGGAGTCATCTTTATATGACCACCAGCTATGCACAATGCTACAATATATGTACGTGGAAGAGAACCTCTGTCTGTGAGGCTAATTACATCCTCATTGACTATTGAAATCATCCACACATTTCCAGGGATTCCCCCCCCCCCCCTTTGCAGTGAAACTTGTTGAGAACCCAACAATGCACACTAAGATTAGAGAAGTCACTTGAACCCTAGGCGTAATTTTTTGGTTTTGACTTGGTTGACTGCATGCAGAAGGATCTCACTATGAGCCCAGTGATAGGCAGGGGAAGCCGAGAAGGGGTTGTGTGCAGGGTTGTGACAATTCCTTGGTAGAGCCCAGAACCAGAGCATAGTATTTTAGCTCAGCATAGTTAGAGAGCCCCCTTTGACGGCGGGGAATGCACAGCATACAATGCTCTTATACTCCTAGCTTGGGACCAGATGTGACAATCATTTAAATTCAAGTCAAGCTGGAGAAACTGCAGCTCGTGACTTCAACTCAATACGTTTCGGAATGCCAGAAAAGCCACAAGAAAAGCCTAGATCTACAGTGTAGATAATGCCAAGGATTCTTCAACTTGGTATTGGTTGCTGTCATGAAATATTCTAATCCACATATATAAATTATTAGGTAAATATGAAGCCTAACAAATAAAATTAATAAAGAGAAGAGCGATGGTAAAATAACAGTGCTGTCACAAAGAATGTACTCGAAATCCCCCTTGTTTTCTGCTTCGTCTGCAAATTGTAACGCTTTCACGTTGATATAAAAGCTTACTGTATTATTACCCGCCTTCTTCAATGAAACGTGTGCTGCATTTCTAAGAAAAACATTGAGACGTACTGCGTAATGACCTAAATTAATCCTAACATTAATTATACTGCGTTACCAAAACGAACGAACAGATGGACAAAAGGATAAAGAGAGAGGGGAGGGCTGAAAATCAGGAACGCATGCATCACGCGTGTAAGTCTACATGCACTAATTTTTTTTCAGACGGACAGTGATAAAATACACTACCCTTTCCCAGAGTTAGGTTTATAAATCATAAAAAACTCTTATTAGAAAAGATAACATTAGATGGGTTTACGGTTGAAAACATAACAGTACCCAGACAGCCCATCTTCGAAACAGGAGGTAGAAGAAATTGCATATTTTGAACGCAGCCACGTAGCTCCTTTAAATTTGTATTTTTGGGTTCCTTAGGGCTTGCTGACAAATAATATGTAAAACGTTACGCAAATAGTCCAGGAATTAATAAATTATACCCAAAATAAAATATTGGGGGTGCCTGACAGCATAAAATCATTTCTGCTCATAAGATTTTTTTTTAACGTGTTTGAAAAAAATTTACGTTACAGAAATAGCCTACCATGTAAACTCCAAATTGATTGGGCGCAACAAATGAAAGCCTAACCACGATTGGTCGGGCTATAAATACTATCTTGGTTGTTAGGGGAAACGGGGAAAGGTAACATTTTTTCAAACACTTGTCGAAACGGGGCTCATTGGTCAGACTCGCTGATATACACACTTGGGAGCGTTAGTTCGAAACCACTTGTTTAAAATAGCTTGATAAAGCATCAGTGCGTTGAAGTCAGCATATATTTTGCTAAATAAAAGCCTGGAAGATAAGCAGATGGGAATTTGTGCCAGTTTGTGCCAGAATTCATTGCTAATCAACGTATCTGTGTTTATTCGTATGAATTGTGGTAAGCTTGAACCATTCAATATCTTTTAATGAAAATTGAATGTGAATTGTTGATTTATGCCTGTATATATATGTGTAGTTCAGTGGCCAACGTGAGGTAAAGCCTGTAATGCTCCAGCCTGAACAGAGGGTGTCGGAGAGAAGTAAAACGGCATGGAATGGCCAAACAGTACACTGACAACTGGATGATTGACTAGAAAGAAATAATGCTGGAAGTGCAGAGGCGTAGTAACCATTAAGAAGGGTAATACTGGAATAAAGTATTTCAAATGAAGCTGACAGTTGGCCTAATGCTCTGAACTCAATGTTTGTGCTGTGTTGTGATCAATGTAACAAGAGAGTTTAAGTTATGAAGTAGAAGGTACATCCTTCTTGATTTCAGGGACAGTGGTCTTGATGGTACTGAGCAGCACCTGGTCAGAGCTTTGCTGAATCCAGTGTCGGACAGCATACTCCTTGGTCCTTTTAGCTATCAGTGAGGTGTCTCCAGAGCCCAGAGGAGAATTCGAGCAGAGGAGTCCTTTCCTGCCGCCATCACGCCAGATAAGCTAACTTGGCCAGCTGAGCTCAACATTATGTCCCCTCATCTTGAACGGACTTTGTAAAATTAACATTAAGAGGGGAATTTACTTGTCTTAAAATCAGGAACTGTGAACATCTCCAATACTAGTCCCTAGAGACAAACTATTGAAGTCATGATGACAAATACCAACAGAGCTTGAACAAAACAAAACCAGTATTACCTCATTTTACTACTACACAACTGACACACATAGAACATTTGTAATAATATATGTCACTACAATATTCATATTAAATACATTCTGTACATAACTTGTAATTTAAATTGATTGTGATTCCTGGTTCCCTTGTAGTTGAATCAGGACACATATTCATTCATGCCAGTAATGAATACATATTGTTATTTGAAAGTTTATCAGTGACTCTTTTAAGATATCTTTGTAGAGTGTTATATGTATGTGAGTGTCACAGTGTTGTCAAGAGTAGTGGATTAAATTAAATTGTTTATCTGTCTGTTGTTGTTGTGAACTTACACTTCATCATACACAGCCCCCCACACATAACGTAGCCTCCCACTAATCCGGAATAATTCTCAGTGAAATACAGGGATAGGTGGTAGCAAGTAAGGTTATCTATAATACACTACTCTTAATAGATATAGATACCTTCACAGCTGATCTCAGTCAGTACACTAAGTTCCCTATAAGTATTTATAACATCCCACTTCACCACAGTTGCTAAAGAGCGAGAAGCTCAGCAGCCCTAGTTAAACAACAACAACAACAGCCCTGGGGATAACAGAACAACAACAGCCTGGTAATACTACCAACAGGTTTCCTCGCTGTGTGTCCTATCCATCTCCACTGGCACTTGCCTGGTTCTTGTCTGGTTCTTGTCTGGTTCTTGTCGTTAGTTCCACATTAGAGATCGTTTCTTACCACTTCAATCCATCTATTCTACTCAAGAATCCGTTTACGAAAGTGTGTGGCTTTTTGGATGTAGTTTTTCTTGTTCTCCATGTTTCAGAGCCATACTAAAGGACTGACTTGACATTTGAATCTCTGCTATAATAAATAAATTGTCGTGGAAAAATATTCAGTAAATGTCAAGGTTTCTATCATTAACCAGAAATCAGCTGCCCTAAACTACAAAATAATAACATAATATTTAAATACAAAATAGTCTTGCGTTGTAATTTAATCTCTTGGAACACTCTTTTAGTTTTAATGTATGAAATAAAAAAAAACACGTAATCTATTCTGATTAGTTAACCTCCCTTATTTATAAACTGAACAGAATAGGTTACGTATGTTTCTAATGTCATACATTAAAACTGAAAGAAAGTTTCAAGAGATTAAATTACTACACAAGACTATTCTGTATTTAAATATTATGTTATTATTTTGTCACACACCAGGCATGTACATTTCTATAGTATTATATTTCCTCTCTTTCCATAAGTTTTACTTGTTTTCACAATATTTTATAACGCACCTCTTCTCAATTCATGCTAGATAAGTGTCGATTGTTTCCTTTTGAGTAATTTATTCAATGATATTCCTATATACGATAACGGTTTCATGACATCGTTCGTAGCTGACTGATAATATTCATTGCTAAACCACATTTCCTCTCTCTCTCTCTCTCTCTCTCTCTCTCTCTCTCTCTCTCTCTCTCTCTCTCTCTCTCTCTCTCTCTCTCTCTCTCTCTCTCTCTCTCTCTCTCTCTCTCCCCCCCCCCCAACCCCTTCCCCGGAAACTGTTATGGTTGCTTGTTTTTATATACTACTGAACGAAAATGGTACAAAATATTACTTTTTCTGAAATATCAGAAGTAACATTCTTGTGCAATAAGCTTGAACTCAAATTCATATTGCTGTTGTAGGAAATTACCGACACAAGATTCTATCACTGTGGTGACAGTTTAACACTTGAGATACAAAGCATAATTTGTTGCTTTCTGGGTCAGAAGCGAGACTTCAGACCGTCTTTGTGGAATCGGTTAGAAATCAAGAACATGTAAAATCGAGTTAGGGAAAATGATAGTTCAAGATTTTTAAGACAATCCAAAAACGCCCACACTGAGAATCTTATGTGTAGACCTGGAAACTTTAATTTTCAGCAATATCCAGATGACATATGACAAATGAGATTCATCTTTTACTTCATTCACATTAGTAGAGCATTCCTAAGTTTACCCACAATCAGAGTATTCCTAAGTTTACCCCTAATCAGAGTGTTCCTAAGTTTACCCTTAAGCATAGTATTCATAAGTTTACCTATAAGTAGAGTATTCTTAAGTTTACCCATAAGCAGAGTATTCCTAAGTTTACCCATAAGCAGAGTATTCCTAAGTTTACCCATAAGCAGAGCCAGCTCTAAATATACATAAGTACATCTAGAGCTGTTTAGAAATATGGGCCGCATCTGGTGGACAGAGAAGAAAACAAATAAAAAGGTACTAGAAAAGCTAGGGACGAAAAGATAATTAATTAAGGTCAAAGTGAGCTAAAAATTCTGGCCATTGAAAAAAAGATATGACACCTTGCTGAAGACTATAATGGAAGGAAGAGGTGAAGGCAAACGTGCAAGAGGAAGACAGCGATGTAAGTAGGAAGATAATATTAAGATAAGGACAAGAAAGAGTTTGTCGGAATGTACAATCACAACAAGTGACAGAAGGCGTTAGAGATCCATTGCAGCTGACCTAGGATGTTGAGGTGGCAGCAGACAAGATGACGTCTGAAGCATAGACACTCTATGACATCAACGATAACGTTACTAAAACCCTTAGATGGAACAAACGCTTGTGAAGCTGCAGAATTATGAAGAGTTCAGAAATCTTAAGGAGCCACCAACTTCAGTATTACACTACACAGCAACGCACCGGACTAAAATAGCACAGATGAACTTGTTGTTTGTTTCCAGGTAACAGACATAGCACATCTTTCAAACTGCCAGGCACAGTGAAAGTGTCAGAAGTTCTGGAAATATTTCTTCAGCAGAATTCGAGAACAGGTGTCACTTCAGCATCAGATTTGTGCAGCCAGCTGAGTTCTGACGCAAATAATAATTACAACAGATGCGGTGATGTCTTTGCAGAGACTGCAAAAGATTTTGAGAATTGCAATAGAACAATTTTTTTTTTTTTGGGTGGTGGGTAGGTTTCTAATTTTTTATATTTTATTTTATCTTGCCAGGGCAGCCTGATAGTCCTAATCTTTACGATTTCCAACTGCCGTGGGATTTTTAACGTGTGAAACTTACACACAGGACCTCCTATTTTTTCGCCCTTATCCGAGAATGCTAGGCATCTGATCTCACTACCCAGGAGACCAGGGGGGATTATGACATTATTAGGAACCACTGGAAAAAAACTTTCAGTGACAACCAACCATCTTTTTTAGTAAACGGCTGCGTACTTGATATTTATAGCTAATTTCTACATCTAGACGTCTTGTAAAATATACCACTCTTCTGATCCTCCTGGGAGACATACAGGCCGCTGCTTCAGGTCATTCAAACGGAAGTGCTTTAAAATCAACTGTGAATAAATGTTTCTGCCATTTTCTAAATAAAAGTTGTAAAGAAAAAAAGGAAATAAAACAGTGTGAACATCCTTATGGCCATTTAAAAAAAACAAAACTCTTTATACTTCGCTGTGAATGTCATTTATGTCTTCAATGAACATAAAACCGCGTTCAAACCAACTGCTATTTCCCATCTTCGATAAAACATTGAAGCGAATAATTACATAATTGCTGCCGTCCAAATACAACCATTAAACAAGATTGCATCGAGGTGGTAAATAGGAAGAAAATCTATGGTTTCTCTAATTTTTATTAAAATAATTGCACGCGACAGTTCGTACTAGGTGAAAGAAGAAAACAGACAACTGACAAGCCCTGAAAATTCGGACTCCATAGACTCCTAGTTAAGATTTTATGACGTCAACTCAAGCCTTGATTTTCTTGTGTCAAGGAAAGTAGGATTTCTTTCCGATAAATTTGACTTGTGGAACACGTTAATTTGATTACATATTGAACTTCGACTGGCACAAATTTCGTAAGCTATACGGGATTCTCTTGAGGAACTGATAGTAATATAAAAGTTACATGGTCGCTGTCGTGAACACCAAACGACAAAATGGCTGCACATGTTGGTCCGGGAACTGCAGCAGCCATTTTGTCCTCCAGAGTTCATGACAGCGAGGTACTTCTTCTTACTGGTCGTATCATGTTTATTTATTTTTTTATATTATTTCTTGCGTTCTTTCGTTTCTGTTTACATTAATTTGTCCCTGGCGATGGCCTTGTGGCCAAAACGTAGGCAATTTTATGTGCCCTAGTAAGATGCATAACCTTTAAGTGGTTCAGTGGATCTCATGGACTAACAGTTAGAGAGCTTTATGTTGTAGCCTGATTGCACCACGAGTGTTTTGTTGTAAGCTAGTTGAAAGATGTGTAAACTTGCTTTGCTTTTGTAGTTTACGCATGTACAGAAACTTCGTGTTTTAACTTCTGTATTTATTTAAACCATCTCCATGTAAACGCATTTTCCCAGGGCTGATGGAGATAAAACGTGTTGAAGTTTGTTAAAAATGAAGTTTAACAGCAACAACAACAACAACAGGGATGTTGTCACAGATGGAAATAGTGCCGCAGTAATCATCCACTTTTGCCCCTCCCCATCTAGAGTATACTTTTGCTACCTGAACGAAGGATTCACCAGTTTAACTAACACGGGGGCCATCTGGCAATCAAGCCCTATTGTAGCGAAAGGTTTTCCTATTATGATGATAGTGGTAGAGC
Organism: Oreohelix idahoensis; assembly: GCA_024509875.1. Taxonomy (NCBI): domain Eukaryota; kingdom Metazoa; phylum Mollusca; class Gastropoda; order Stylommatophora; family Oreohelicidae; genus Oreohelix; species Oreohelix idahoensis. Next base: position 30,185 of record JAMPIV010010333.1, on the reverse strand, counting down.
AGAAGTAGAATCTCTCTCCAGAAAGTATGATGTTCCAGTGCCCGAGAAGTACACTGGTATCACAAGTGAGTTACAGCTGTGAATACTCTGAGCTGGACAATAGATTTAGGCTTCAGAAATATAAGATGCTACTTTCGCTATCGTAACCCTATGTGATAATATAATTAAATTTGAAAAGGTAACTCAAAATTTAACAGTTAAAAATTTAACAAGTCAAATGAGTACAATTATCCAATTTATTATGTTGTCGTGGAATATTCTAATCCACATATATAAATTATTAGGTAAATATGAAGCCTAACAAATAAAATTAATAAAGAAAAGAGCAATGGTAAATAACAGTGCTGTCACAAAGAAGGTACTCGAAATCCTCCTTGTTTTCTACTGCGTATGCACATTGTAACGTTTCACGTTGATATTAAAGGCCTTCTGCAACATACACGCGTTTCCCAAACACACAATAAAATGTGCTGCCTTTCTAAGAAAAACCTTGAAATATGCAAGTTGACCTAAATTTTAAATTCCATTCATGTCTTTTTCTACACTATGTTACCAAGATCAAAAGACAGATGGACAAAAGGATAGCGAGAAGGGAGAGGCAGAAAGCCGAACACTAAACACGCTTCGCGCGATACACAAATGCTGCCATCACGCGCGTGTAAGACTACATGCACTAACTTTTTTTTCAGACGGACAGTGATAAAATACATTACCCATCCCAGAGTTAGGTTTATAAATCCTGAAAAACTCTTATTAGAAAAGATAACATTAGATGGGTTTACGGTTGAAAACATAACAGTACCCAGACAGCACATCTTCGAAACAGGAGGTAGAAAATACATATTTTGAACGCAGCCACGTAGCTCTTTTAAATTTGGATATTTGGGTTCCTTAGGGCTTGCTGACAAAGAATATGTAAAACGTTACGCAAATAGTCCAGGAATTAATAAATTATACCCAAAATAAAATAGTGGGGATGCCTGACAGCATGGAATCATTTCTGCTCATAAAATTTTTTTATAACGTGTTTGAAAAAAATCTTACGTTACAGAATTAGCCTACCATGTAAACTCCAAATTGATTGGAGCGCAACAAATGAAAGACTAACCACGATTGGTCGGGCTATAAATACTATCTTTCGTTGTTAGGGGAGACGTGAAAAGGTAACATTTTTTTCAAACACTTGTCGAAACGTGGCCTCATTGGCTAGACTCGCTGATATACTCACTTAGGAGCGTTAGTTCGAGACCACTAGTGCAAATAATCTTGATAAAGCAACAGTGCGTTGAAGCCAGCTCATATTTGTGTTAAATAAAAGCCTGGAACATAAGCAGATGGGAATTTGTGCCAGTAAATGTGCCAGAATTCATTGCTAATCAACGTATCTGTGTTTATTCTATGAATTGTGGTAAGCTTGAACCATTCAGTATCTTTTAATGAAAATTGAATGTAAATTGTTAATTTATGCCTGTATATATATGTGTAGTTCAGTGGCAAACAGGAGATAAAGCCTATAATGCTCCAGCCTGAACAGAGGGTGTCGGAGGGAAGTAAAACGGCATGGAATGGCCAAATAGTACACTGACACCTGGATGATTGATTAGACAGAAATAATGCTGGAAGTGCAGAGGCGTAGTGACCATTAAGGAGGGTAATGCTGGTATAAAGTATTTCAGATGAAGCTGACAGTTGGCCTAACGCTCTGAACTCAATGTTTGTGTTGTATTGTGCTCAGTGTAGAACTAGAGTATCAATTAGTTATGAAGTAGAAGGTACATCCTTCTTGTTTTCAGGGACCGTGGTCTTGATGGTACTGAGCAGCACCTGGTCAGAGCTTTGCTGAATCCAGAGTCGGACAGCATACTCCTTGGTCTTTTTAGCTATCAGTGAGGTGTCTCCAGAGCCCAGGGGAGAATTCGAGCAGAGGAGTCCTTTCCTGCCGCCATCACGCAAGATAAGCTGATTTGGCCAGCTGAGCTCAACATTATGTCCCCTCATCTTGAAATGACTTTGTAAAAATAACATTCAGAGGGGAATTTAATTGTCTTAATATCAGGAACTGAGAACATCTCCAATAATAGTCCCAAAAGACAAACTATTGAAGTTATGATGACAAATACCAACAGAGCTTGAACAAAACAAAACCAGTATTACCTCATATTACCACTACACAACTGACACACATATGATAGTTTAATAATATATGTCACTACAATATTCATATTGATAAAGTCTGTACATATACTTGTAATTAAAATTGATTGTGATTCCTGGTTCCTTTGTATTTGAATCAGGACACATATACCTTTATGATAACCATGAATACATATTGTTATTTGAAAAGTTATCAGTGACTCCTTAAGATATTCTCATAGAGTGTTATATGTATGTGAGTGTCACAGTGTTGTCAAGAGTAGTGGATTAAATTAAATTGTTTATCTGTCTGTTGTTGTGACTTACACTTCATCATACACATACCCTAGACACCTAACGTAGTCATCACACTATTCCAGAATAATTCTGACTGAGATATATAGATATGTGGTAGCAAGTAAGGTTATCTATAATACACTACTCTTAATAGATATAGATACCTTCACAGCTGATCTCAGTCAGTACACTAAGTCCCCTATAAATATTTATAACATCCCACTTCACCACATATATTGGGGTCTCGCTCTTGGGATTTTGAATCTTTCCCTATTAAAAATATTGGGGGTAATTCACTTCAGGGAATATAAGAATTAAAAGGTATCCTTGGGTGGAATTAAATAAGGTTGAGCTCACGGTGCCTGTGTTGTCCATTAGATATATTTAGAGATTAAATTGTTGGTTAGACATTGTAGAAATTTACCTGATAGACAATGGCGGACCTGGCCAAGTTTCGATCTGCTGCTGTACAGACTGCAAAAGAGTTAGGATTAGATGGGCAAGTTATGGTTGCCTATGTCACTACGGAATGTGACAAATTTATTGAACGCGAAGAAAGAAGATTAGAAAAAGAGGCCGAAAGAAAGTTAGAGGCTGAGACTAAGAGGTTGCAAGCTGAGGCTGAGACTAAGAGGTTGCAGATTGAGGCTGACAAAGAGGCTAAAGCATTGGAAGCCGAGGAAAGAAGACAGGCTGCAGAAAGGGAAGAGAAGAAATTAGCTGCAGAAAGGGAAGAGAAGAAATTAGCTGCAGAAAGGGAAGAGAAGAAATTAGCTGCAGAAAGGGAAGAGAGGAAATTAGCTGCAGAAAGGGAAGCAGAAGATAAAAGATTACAAAGGGAACATGAGTTACGACTAAGGGAGTTTGAGTTTCAAGGCCATGCTCCTGAAAATGGTGCCAGTCCCTTTGCCTCTGATGCTACGGTTACTCAGGGAGCCTCAACCTCAGCTATGAACTTTCATTTAGATCATTTTGTTGAGAAAGACGATGATATTGAGAGCTATATAAATAGATATGAACTATTAGCTACCACATATGGGTTAGAGAGAGAAAGGTGGAGCTTAAAGTTATCTCAGGGACTTCGTGGGGCAGCTTATGAAGTTTTTGCAAAAATGAGCAGAGGTGATCAGGAAAATTATGATATGCTAAAGCAGGCTCTTTTGTTAAGATATGAAAAGAATGCTGAATTTTATAGGAAAAAATTTAGGAATGCTAAACTACTGTCAGGTGAAACCTATCACCAGTTCTCTGCACGAATAGAGACATACTTGGAGAAATGGACTTCTCTGGGGAAAACCCAAGATCTTAAGGAAATGGTCCTTATAGAGCAATTAAGAGAGTCCATGGCTCCAGACCTGAGAAAGTTTCTCATGGAACAAGGTGCAGAGAGGCTGGGTGAGTTGCTAAATGTTGCTGAAAGGTATCAAGCAGCTCAAGCAGAGGTAACAGGTAATAAAAAGAAACAAGTGGATAACTTTAGGGCACCACAGAACTTTAATAAATTTGATCCTAGGGATCAACACAAAGGTAAGCACCAATTTGATAGGCCACGGTATGAAAATAAAAATAAATTCCCACAATTCGATGAAAGGAAATATAATGAAAGAAAATCTTTCAACCAAGGAAAAAGGTGGTGTAAGAATTGTCAGATGGACAATCATGACACTGACCGTTGCAGAAGGAAACCTGTGTATATGGCAACCCTTCAGGTCAGGTCGACCTCAAGACAGGAGGAGGATATTATGTTAGATACCACTCCAGAAGAGATGAGGAAGGCACAGGCTGGGGATAAAACACTCAAGCCTTGTTTCAGAAAATTGTCAACTTGTCATACAACTCCAGGCAAGGGAGATTTTTACATGAAAAACAAGTTGATGTATAGGAAGACTGGAGCTAGATCCAAAGGTCAAGGACAGCTGGTACTTCCTAAAAGATATAGGGCAAACTTAATAAGGAGCCTACATGTGAAACCAGATGGGGACCATGAGAAGATAGGTACCATCATTCAAAAGGTGGCTCACAATTATTATTGGCCCAAAGCAAGATGGGACATTGAGAATTTTGTAGAAAGGTGTAGCATAGCACATGAGGGAACACCCACAAGTGGGAACATGGATCAGGACCTGGACACGCCACGGGGCAAAATTAGGCCTGATAATAAAAAGAAAAATAGATTTGATAAAGTGGACCAAATGGAATGGGAAGCCCCTTTTCACGGACAAGCTTCACTTAACTGTTTTACAATGGCCACTATGCGGAGAGTGCAAAAGGATGTCTTACCCCAGGATAAGCCGAAAATCCCTCAATCGGACTTAAACAAACTGGAGGAAGAGGATGTAGGGGGGAAATCTCTCATCAAGAATTTTAAGTGGGGAGAAAGCCCCAAAAGAATTGGTAGCGGTCGTTTTGTGAATGATAATTCTGGGAGGAAAAATCATCACTATAAAGCTTCGAGTGGAAGAGACCATACCGGTGCATGGACAAATAGGTCCACACAATTAAAGGTCCATATGTAGCTTTGCTAAGAACGTGGACTGATGAAAAGGCAGAGGAAAACATTACATCTTCATACCAATATGTGAATGAGCTGACCACTCGTTTAAAAACTGGTTGGAAACTTGCCAATGAAAATTTGAAACAAGCCAGGAAGAAACATGCTGCCTATTATAACAGGAAGGCGAAAGACAGAAATTTGGCTGTGGGAGAGAAGGTACTGCTTCTTTTGCCCGGGAGTCAGAATAAGTTACAAATTGGATGGCAGGGTCCATATACAGTTCTAGAGAAGGTGTCTAGAACAAATTATAAGATAGATAAGAAGGGGAAAGAAAAAATCTATCATGTGAGTCTCCTGAAGAAATATTTGGAAAGAGAACATCAGGAAGAGACACACTTGTTGACCTTGTCCATCGCCATGGAGATGAAAAAGGAACCACTTTCATCATTTGAATATCCATTACACCCCTGTGAGACAGCAGCACAGGTGAAAATCAGTACACATTTAACGAAAACTCAGAAAGAGAGAGTGCAACAGGTTCTAAATAATCATGCAGAGGTGTTAACAGACGGACCAGGGCATACAAACCTATTGGAATATGATATGAAACTAATAGACTCCACACCTGTCTGTATGAAACCATATTCGATTCCGTTTGCTAAGGAGAAAGCTTTGAAGAAAGAGATAGACTATCTGTTGAAGGAAGGAATTATTTCGCACAGTGAATCTTCGTATAGTTCCGGTGTTGTACTCTTAAGGAAGCCCTCTGGAGAACATAGACTCTGTATAGATTACAGGAGACTGAATGCTATTACAGAAGGACAGGTGGATCCATTGCCGGATACAAATCAGCTGTTTGCCAGGCTAAATAAAGCTAAATATTTCTCAAAAGTGGATCTGAGTAAAGGATACTATCAGATTCCAGTAAAGCCTGAGGTTAGACCATACCTAGCTTTTAGTACCTCAGAAGGACACTATGAGTTTAATAGATTGCCATTTGGATTGAAGAATGCGCCTAGTGTCTTCTCTAGAATGATGAGAAAATTATTGGATCCTCTGAATAATCCCTGTATAACAAATTTTATGGATGATATCCTTATAGCAACAGAAACATTTGAGGAACACATTGACGCTCTGAACATGCTGTTTGATCGACTTAGGGAGGCAAATTTAACAGCCCGACCAACCAAATGTTGCGTTGGATGTAAAGAATTGGAATTTTTGGGACACACAGTTTATCAGGGAAACATGACCCCTGACCCAAAGAATTTAGAGAAACTACAGAAAGCCCCGAGACCACAAACCAAGAAGGACGTGAGATCCTTTGTCTCATTATGTGGTTTCTACCAGAAGTATATCAAAAACTTTAATTCCATATGTGCACCGTTAACTGAATTGACACGTAAAGGACATCCAGATCGCATTACATGGACACCACAATGTGAAATGACTTACCAAGAATTGAAGGAAAAGCTCACAAGTAAACCCATTTTGAAATTACCTGACTTAAGTCAAGAATTCATAGTAAGGACGGATGCAAGTAATATTGGGTTAGGTGCAACTCTACTACAGAAATCAGATGCATTGGATGGGGAATTAAGCCCAGTGGCATATGCTAGCAGAAAGTTGAATAAAGCTGAAATCAACTACTCAACTAGCGAAAAAGAATGTCTTGCAGTAATATGGGCGATAAAGAAATTCAATATTTATCTATATGGGAAGGCATTTAAGTTGCAAACAGACCACAAACCTGTATCGTTTCTAGCACAGGCTAGGCATGAGAACTCCAGGTTACTCCGATGGTCTTTACTTTTGGCTCCATATAATTGTAGCATTGAGTATATATCTGGAAAAACCAATTTGGGAGCGGATTTTTTAAGCCGCCATCCGTGTGATGAGAATCACCGTAAACCCCAGAAATAATAATAAATTTCTCTATGTGAATATAGAATAAAGGACTGACATATAATGTCTGTTTTAAGAGGGGAGGTGTCGTGGAATATTCTAATCCACATATATAAATTATTAGGTAAATATGAAGCCTAACAAATAAAATTAATAAAGAAAAGAGCAATGGTAAATAACAGTGCTGTCACAAAGAAGGTACTCGAAATCCCCCTTGTTTTCTACTGCGTATGCACATTGTAACGTTTCACGTTGATATTAAAGGCCTTCTGCAACATACACGCGTTTCCCAAACACACAATAAAATGTGCTGCCTTTCTAAGAAAAACCTTGAAATATGCAAGTTGACCTAAATTTTAAATTCCATTCATGTCTTTTTCTACACTATGTTACCAAGATCAAAAGACAGATGGACAAAAGGATAGCGAGAAGGGAGAGGCAGAAAGCCGAACACTAAACACGCTTCGCGCGATACACAAATGCTGCCATCACGCGTGTAAGACTACATGCACTAACTTTTTTTTCAGACGGACAGTGATAAAATACATTACCCATCCCAGAGTTAGGTTTATAAATCCTGAAAAACTCTTATTAGAAAAGATAACATTAGATGGGTTTACGGTTGAAAACATAACAGTACCCAGACAGCACATCTTCGAAACAGGAGGTAGAAAATACATATTTTGAACGCAGCCACGTAGCTCTTTTAAATTTGGATATTTGGGTTCCTTAGGGCTTGCTGACAAAGAATATGTAAAACGTTACGCAAATAGTCCAGGAATTAATAAATTATACCCAAAATAAAATAGTGGGGATGCCTGACAGCATGGAATCATTTCTGCTCATAAAATTTTTTTATAACGTGTTTGAAAAAAATCTTACGTTACAGAATTAGCCTACCATGTAAACTCCAAATTGATTGGAGCGCAACAAATGAAAGACTAACCACGATTGGTCGGGCTATAAATACTATCTTTCGTTGTTAGGGGAGACGTGAAAAGGTAACATTTTTTCAAACACTTGTCGAAACGTGGCCTCATTGGCTAGACTCGCTGATATACTCACTTAGGAGCGTTAGTTCGAGACCACTAGTGCAAATAATCTTGATAAAGCAACAGTGCGTTGAAGCCAGCTCATATTTGTGTTAAATAAAAGCCTGGAACATAAGCAGATGGGAATTTGTGCCAGTAAATGTGCCAGAATTCATTGCTAATCAACGTATCTGTGTTTATTCTATGAATTGTGGTAAGCTTGAACCATTCAGTATCTTTTAATGAAAATTGAATGTAAATTGTTAATTTATGCCTGTATATATATGTGTAGTTCAGTGGCAAACAGGAGATAAAGCCTATAATGCTCCAGCCTGAACAGAGGGTGTCGGAGGGAAGTAAAACGGCATGGAATGGCCAAATAGTACACTGACACCTGGATGATTGATTAGACAGAAATAATGCTGGAAGTGCAGAGGCGTAGTGACCATTAAGGAGGGTAATGCTGGTATAAAGTATTTCACATGAAGCTGACAGTTGGCCTAACGCTCTGAACTCAATGTTTGTGTTGTATTGTGCTCAGTGTAGAACTAGAGTATCAATTAGTTATGAAGTAGAAGGTACATCCTTCTTGTTTTCAGGGACCGTGGTCTTGATGGTACTGAGCAGCACCTGGTCAGAGCTTTGCTGAATCCAGAGTCGGACAGCATACTCCTTGGTCTTTTTAGCTATCAGTGAGGTGTCTCCAGAGCCCAGGGGAGAATTCGAGCAGAGGAGTCCTTTCCTGCCGCCATCACGCAAGATAAGCTGATTTGGCCAGCTGAGCTCAACATTATGTCCCCTCATCTTGAAATGACTTTGTAAAAATAACATTCAGAGGGGAATTTAATTGTCTTAATACCACAAAAGATGACTTCTATGAAGCACTTCTAAGTACCATCAACACAATACCCAAGTATGACATAATAGCAGTCATGGGTGATTTTAACGCCAAAGTAGGTGACAACAACGATGGAGTACAAAGATATCTCGGTACTCATGGCATAGGCTGTATGAATCAAAATGGCGAAAGACTTCTAGAACTTTGTGAAATATCAAACCTCGTTGTGGCAGACACCATCTTTCCACATAAGAATATCCACAAGATAACATGGAATTCACCTGATGGCAGAACTAAGAACCAGATAGATCACTTCTGCATAAGCGCTAAATTTCGCTCATCAGTTCAAGACGTAAGAGCATACAGAGGTGCAGAGATCGGAAGCGATCATAACCTCTGCATAGCTAAAATGAGAATTAAACTGAAGAAGTTATACCAACCGAATAAAAATAGAAGAATAGATGTACACAGACTGCAATCAAATGATATAAAGAAGGAATATAATGTCAAAATGAACAACTATTTCGATGCTTTAGGCAAAATTGACAACGATATCACCACCAAGACAATCGATACTAAAATGGGAACAACTGAGAACAGCAATGACAGAAGCAGCTGTAGCGACCACCGGATACCTAGTACATAAAAAGAAAAAATGGATGAGAGAAGATACTTGGGATAAAATACAAGAAAGGAAAACAGCAAAACTTAAACTACTAGCGGCAAGTACACATAATGCAGTTGAATCTTGCAAACTAACTTATAACTTGTTAAATAAAGAAGTGAAGACAAAAAACTCGAAGAGATAAAAGACATTTCATCAATGAACTGGCCGTAGAAGCTGAAAATGCTGCAAGAACTGGTAATAGTAGGTGCCTTTATCAAATTACAAAACAACTATGTCACCAGCCTACTGCTATGGAAACACCTGTTAAAGGTAAATTAGGGAATTCAATACCAACAGAAAAAGAACAAATGAAGAGATGGGCTGAGCACTTCATGGAGGTGCTAAACAGACCACCACCAACAGTAACACCTGATTTTAATAATGAAACATCCACAACCACCTTGCCAATAACTTGCGATGAATTCACGCTGGACGAGATCAAACAAGCCGTTAAAAGATTAAAAAATTTTAAAGCTGCTGGAGTTGACGAAATTTCAGGGGAAATGATTAAAGCAGTTAATGACAACAACCTCTTGAGAATTTTAGATATTATAAATGAAGTATGGAGAGAAGAACAACCACCACAACAATGGAAAGACAGTATTATTGTAAAGTTACCGAAGAAAGGTGATCTATCAGACTGTTAATAAACTGGCGTGGTATATCTTTCTATTATCAGTACCTGGAAAATTATTATGTTGCATGATGTTAGAAAGACTTAAATTGCATGCTGACGAAAAGATCAGAGAAGAACAAGCGGGTTTCAGGCCGAAACGATCATGTATTGATCAAATATTCACACTAAGAACAATTATAGAAGAATCAGTGGAAAGGCAATCGCCACTTATTATCACCTTCGTCGATTTTCAAAAAGCCTTTGATAGTCTACACCGCCCATCATTGTGGAAGATACTTACAATCTATGGTTTTCCAACAAAATATGTGAATATAATCAAAGCGCTTTGACAATGCAAGATGTTGTGTTAGAACAAATAAAGGGAATACAGAATGGTTTACAGTAGAAACAGGGGTGAAACAAGGCTGTATTATGTCACCACTACTTTTTGGAATAGCTATTGATTGGGTTATGAGAAACTATACCCACAATGAACAATTGGGTATAAAATGGACAAATGGAAAATTCCTGGGGGACCTGGATTTCGCAGATGATGTAGCATTCTTAAGTTCAACACCAAGACAATCCCAAGAAGCAATAAATAATTTGTGTCATCTCTCGGTTAAAATTGGTCTCCAAATAAATGCCTCTAAAACTAAAGCTATGAACTTTTCTAACGAGACCTTTGATATCATCTTGAACGGGGAAAAACTACAGAAAGTTGAAAGTTTCAATTATTTAGGCAGTAAAATGACTCAGGATGGTGACACAACAAGAGAAATCCATACTAGAATTGCTTTGGCAGCTAGCGCCTTCAATAGATTATCTAAACATTTGGAAATTACGATCATTGAATATACATACCAAGCTTCGTCTGTTTAATTCAAATGTTATCTCAGTGTTAACATACGGCTGTGAGAGTTGGAAAATAACAAAATCATTGGAGAACAAGCTGAATACATTCGAGAACAAATGTCTTAGAAAACTCATGAACATCAGTTGGAAAGAATTCAAGACTAATCGACAAATAAGAGAAGACTCTAGGCAGAAATATGTCTCCGACTATATAAGGAAAAGACGATGGTCATATATCGGTCATGTCCTACGAATGCAAAACAACAGAATACCACTACAGGCGCTCACTTGGGTTCCTGAGGGTAAGCGGAAAAAAGGAAGACCAAAAGAAACACTCAGAAGAACAATAATAAGAGAAGGAAGAACGTTGGGCCTAAATAATGTGCAAGAGCTAAGAGGAGTGGCGTCACAACGAACAACCTGGAGAGCACTGGTTTCTGCCTTATGCGCCGTGTTTGGCGCTTAAAGAATTTATTATTATTATTATAATATCAGGAACTGAGAACATCTCCAATAATAGTCCCAAAAGACAAACTATTGAAGTTATGATGACAAATACCAACAGAGCTTGAACAAAACAAAACCAGTATTACCTCATATTACCACTACACAACTGACACACATATGATAGTTTAATAATATATGTCACTACAATATTCATATTGATAAAGTCTGTACATATACTTGTAATTAAAATTGATTGTGATTCCTGGTTCCTTTGTATTTGAATCAGGACACATATACCTTTATGATAACCATGAATACATATTGTTATTTGAAAAGTTATCAGTGACTCCTTAAGATATTCTCATAGAGTGTTATATGTATGTGAGTGTCACAGTGTTGTCAAGAGTAGTGGATTAAATTAAATTGTTTATCTGTCTGTTGTTGTGACTTACACTTCATCATACACATACCCTAGACACCTAACGTAGTCATCACACTATTCCAGAATAATTCTGACTGAGATATATAGATATGTGGTAGCAAGTAAGGTTATCTATAATACACTACTCTTAATAGATATAGATACCTTCACAGCTGATCTCAGTCAGTACACTAAGTCCCCTATAAATATTTATAACATCCCACTTCACCACATATGTACATCTATATATTCTTGTAATGATAAATGGGTGTTGGAAGATGGTAAAATGTATGATTATTTACATTTTAAATTGACATTAAATAACTGTCTACTGACGGCATATATTATTTACTTCTATCCATTTAATGTAATTTTTTTTAATGACTAGTGTTCATATCACGCGTTAACAGAATGATAGGATAAGCTAGACACGTGTGTTTTAAATCTAATTTATAACAGAGTGGTGTTGAGGTCCTATTTTTAACACGTGTTAGATATGATATTGATAATTTGGTTAAATGTTTGTATGTTCTTTTCCTGAAATATAGGCTGATCAAACCTGAATACTAGCGGCTTGGTTTCGTATGGCCATATGAACTTATGATCATACGAACTTATAATAATATAAGCATCCAAGAATATTTAATATTGATGAGCTTCTTGCTGTGACCTGTGTGGTCCAATTTTCCTCATTTTCATGAGAGAAATCAGAATAGAACCATTGAATTATAATATTAACTGGGCCAGAACTATTACCAGATTTACTTATCTCAAATCTCATCAGCCAGCGGTGGCAATATATTGTAAGCAACATTTGTGTAACTTAAACCTAGCGTTTCAGCCACTTGAGGCTAAACCACCAGGAACTGTATATGTTCAATTTATTCTACATCGGCGATCACCACGCACGAACCTTACTCCAACCAACTAAAGGCATAGATAACTTATTGTATCCAGTACAAATTTAACACCGACTCTGGCGACTCCTGTGAAATTTGCAGTCACCAACTACGGAGAGTCTGGGGCTGGATTTGGCAAACTTAAATTTGACACTAAATATATATACTACTTATTAGTGTATTTCCTTGGAATGCCTTCGACAACTACTGAGTAAGTGTATTTGAAAGTGGCCACTGCGTGTATGTGAATTGAATGAACAGAGAAAGAAACTTATGTCTTTTGTTAACATCATATACTTATATGGTTTCTTCTTTCTTTTTTTAATCTCAATAATCTGATTAGTCACGGGATAGTTTACATTACTCTTTTCCCATACTGACTATTTCATAACTTATTGTTAACCTTTGATCTTTTGGGTTAATTAACCTCTGTTGGTATTGTCCTTTCTTTTCCTTTACCAGAGGGGAGAACCTATTTGATTAATTTTCATTTTGTTTGTAAACCATAATCTAGTGATGTGTATGCTTATTGTTGTGATCTTTTATTGATAATAAACTTTATTAAACTTTTAGTTATCGTGTCGGTCAACCCTTATCCATTATATGTTATTCATAGTTTGTTTTCACGTTCGTGCGTATTTGTCACAGAATTGTGTGCATTTGAGTGTAGTGTAACTTGTATTTTCGTACAAGGAGAGAAAGTGCGTCTGATTTAAATATCTTCGTCCCGATAGGCTGGATTAGATAAATTATTCTATCCAGAGACTGTCCTTTCTCTTACACGATCACCTCGTGATAAAACTATTTCTTACCCCCTTACTTTCACATTGTCATCACTATCACCTCTGCTCAGAAAGGGCTATAAACATCTATTACCTATCTGATAAATCATACACGACAGATGTCACGACGTGGATTTAAATTTATAGATTTGCCTGAGTGTAAAGACAAGACCCTAGTATGAGAAAGTCTGAGAAGATAGATTTGTATGAGAATGACAGTGGATGTGGAAGATGAGGCTCATAGCTACGAGGGTGAGAACGTAGATTGACTCTCCCTTGCCACTCGCGACTTTGTTAAGAGCTAAAGACTCACCACCTCTGACTACCAAAAAGGAGATAGGGTTTCACTAAAAGTCCACAGACACACTATACAGACAAATATATACGTGCAGTATAGTTATGTATAGAGAGACTGATCCAGTATAAAGTTTAAAGTTTATTTACACTACAAAAATAAATTACATATCAGATAAATAAAGTGCGTGTTTGCACACCTGAAAAGAACAAAACAATTGAAATGACAAACAAATGGTAAACCCACAATGTCACCCTCCCCTTTAACCTGCAGGGAAGAAAGTTAAGGATTACACACAAAAAAGAATTCACTCGGTGAGGTCTCTAACTGAAGAGTCACCGCTATTAACTATCCTAAGGTTACCACTGTCACTGTCCTGCTGACGATGCCTAAATTAACTGCCTATACAGCTTCAAACGCTTTAGGCGATATACACGCCACTAACTAACACCACTGTCCAGCTGTAGACCTAACGACCTGTCTACACCGAACGCTGATTGAACTTTCTAAAGTCCTACACGAACTGAATGACTAATTTATAAATTCTGTCTCTGTTCAGTGTCTGCCTGACACTCCTGGTTTCTACTGAGAGGCTTCTCCGCTACGCCCCTTCTCTCTCTAGTGCAATTGAAAGGAATTTTGACCCTATCTCCTCCCAACGAATATTGTAGCTGATGACTTGGGTTGATAGACTGGATACTCGGAATGTAGCTGATTCACTGCTGACGAACTTAATTCAGTAGCCCTGTTACCCCTCTTCGGGTTTAGGACCGTTGGCTTTATTATGGCCAATTTTACGCAACGACAACCAAACCCAACCTACAGGCCACGCGCCTTTTTGGAGTGTTATAATGAGCTCAGAGCTCTGGTTTTTATAAGATAGACCAGTTCCCGCTGAAGCATGGGGGCTTTACTGCAAGAGAACTGCTATCTTTTCCTGGTGCAGACGTACTTGGCGCTGGTAACTACCGCGTCACCAATTCTCTTTCACCTCTGGCGCTGCCTCGACTCTTCTTCTCCTGAGAAGACAGACTACCTTGGCCAGCTGTAAGGCAAAAAGGCACTCCTCTCTGTGTGCCGTGAAAATGCTGAAAACAAAACAAATATCAGCTAATGTACAACAGCTTCCAATAAATCTCAACCACAGCATATGACCACCCAAATAAAAACCGCTCCACTCTATCCCCTACTCAACTATGCACAGCGGTAATTAAATATTTATGCCCCAAAGTCAGCCTCCCATTCAATTCCCTCTCTGGTCTCTCCACCTCGTTCCAAAGTAAACATCGGTCTGGTAATAAAACTTCCAGACATGGCTGACCTAAATCTTTTGTTACGCCCGTCTAGCCACGAAGTCACAACAATTCAAACTGCGGGAAAACTCCTGTACTAAATTCCTAGACCTACTTTATTTTAACAGGCTGACCTTTGATGCTCATCACATCACACAATATAAAACTAGGAAAGATTAACTCCCGTCTCAGTAATATTAATTACATCTCTATGTAATAAAAAAAAATTCCCTTATCAGAAATATAAATTACATCTCTTACCATCTGACTGCTTCCCTAAATCGAATACCCAATTAAATAAAATACACAACTAAGCTCGCGTAAATATACACTTGCAAATTATCAGAATTAAGTACTCAATGAAATAAAATACATAAATACGCTCTCGGATATACACACTTGTAAATTATCAGAATTTAATTGCGTTTGTCACAACTAAATACTACATATTACAGAGTGGGTTTTGTCTTAGCGCTTAACCTTACACAATTAATATTTCAAACCGCTATACCAACATAGAAAAATATATATGCACCTCTTACATTAAATACTTTCTCTAAGATAGTAATTGATGGCACTTTCGTTTATATAAAATTAACTCCCCCGAAGAAAACTTTACTTAATCGGACTAAGATTTATTTAGGAAACTAACTATAAGTACGACGCTAATTAAATTTATGGACATACCCAATATCGCGTTTCTTCCGCTTGGAGCAGACGATAATGCTTAGATTCACGGCAGTAAATTTTTCATCAGAGAGACCGCGACTAGATTTACTTTCTTCTTTATTCAAGAAAACCCACGCCAGAACCCAAGCCATATGTCATCGCATCGCGTCCCTCTGGAACCAATAACACTGGCCAACAAAAAAAAAATTTTTTTTTTCTTTCTCTAACATTTTTATGTTTTTCTGGTCAATTTTAATGCGCTGTTTTTAAATCTGCAAACCGTTTTTCTCTATCAGGTCGGGATCTCTAGAAATACGCAATTGAAGTTTTTTAACAACGCATACAGTATTACAACATCATTCGTACAAGAAGTATAACAGTTATGTAGGCTTGAATTTCTTTGCAGTCGACTTTCGTCGGTGAATGGCATGTGGTACATCGCGATGAAGCATCCAACAATAATCGGCAAGCATGGTCACACTCCTCCGTCCTTGATAACGTCACTCCATTACGGCGATATCTTGATGGAATCGTTCTCCATGTTCATCGCTGACTTCGCCAAGATTGTCAGGGAAAAAGTCAAGATGCGAATCGAGCAAATGTATTTTGAGGGACATGTTACAGCCCATAATTCTGTATGCATCTATGCACTGCTTAACAATATGCGCATAGTCGACAGATTTGTGATTTCCCAGAAAGTTATCGACGATCGATTTAAATGCCATCCATACGCGAAGTTCACTACCATGTAACAAGTTCTCGAATTGTTTGTCTGCAATAACTTTCCTAATCTGAGGTCCTACAAAGATACCTTCCTTTATCTTTGCATCGCTAACTTGCGGAAACTTTTCTCGAAGATAAGTGAAAGCTTTGCTCGTTTTATCTAACGCTTTTACGAAATTCTTCATGAGCCCCAACTTGATATGTAACGGTGGTAAAATGATGCTGTCTTTGTTAACTAATGGCTCGTGTATTACATTTTTATGTCCGAGCTGCATACGATCCCTGATAGGCCACACCTTTCTTGCATAATGTTCCTGTCTGTTGCGGCTGTCACATTCACATAGGAAGCAACAAAATTGAGTATACTCAGTCTGCATGCCCGAGAGAATTGCAATGACCTTTAGGTCTCCACAAATCCGCCATTGGTAGTCATTGTACTTTATTTTTGCCAAAAGTATAGCCATATTGTCATAAGTTCCTTTCATATAAACAGAGTAGGTGACTGGAATTGATGAAAATAAATTTCCGTTATGCAATAACACGGCTTTTAGGCTAGTCTTGGAAGAGTCGATGAAAAGTCGCCATTCGTTGACTATGTGCTCATGACCGAGGTGCACCATTAGACCGTTTAAATCTTTGGAATAGCAAATGTCATCATCCATCTCAAAGTATTGAACAAGTTCTCTGTGTCTATGACGAAATTTAGATATCGGAGTATTGGGCGCTAAAAGATTCCATTCTTTGAGTCGCTAAGCGAGTAATTCCGTATGTCCTTTGGTAAGAGCGAGATCACGTATTAGATCTGAAAGTTCTGAATGGTTAATTAAGTGAACACCATCATTCACCGGTATATAATCTGAGTCAGAATTAGTTTCTAAAGCAGGTAAACTATCACTTTCTGATGGTTCATTCACGTCCAACGGATATTGTTCTGGTGGAACTGGGATCGGACACGTGATTAGATCACGAGGCACTGGTTTCGAAACCGATTCAATATTTGGATAAACCACAGACTTTCTAGTTTTAAAAGGGAAACCATGGATATTTGTCAAGCAGAAGTAACAATCAGTAGCGTGATTTGTCGGTTCACGCCATATTACTGACACTCCAAAAGGCATCGACTTATGCTTCGGTTATTTTCATAACCAACCTGCCAATGTATTTGCACAAGTCGAACAAACTGCATTTGGCTTCCAAGATTTATTTGCATCATCAACTTTCGAATCGAAATAAAGTTCATATGCTTTCTTTAGTAATGGTGTAAAGTTTTTCTGGTGAACACGATCGGTAAAATATCCGCACACGTAACAGAACTGATCAGCCGAATTTCTACAACTTCTAGAAGCCATATTTCGCTCAGAATTATTTCAAAATACAGTAACTATTTGAAAAATAGCGTAACATATGTCATGCATCTTTTAGCAGTATAAATAGTAGAATTATTTTGCATTTTATTAATTTTTAATAAGTTATATAGTAAAAATGAAACGGAGCAAATAACGGTTTCCCAAAAATATATTTATTCACAAATATCTTAAGAACCCGATGTGATAGAGATAAACGGATTTCAAATTTGAAATCAGCGCAAGAAACTGACCTAAGAACACTTATTTTTATATAAGAAAGAAAAATGTTGTTTGTCAGTGTAATCTTGCCGGAATTTAATAAAACTTGACCCCCGGCCAATTAAATTGTAAGCATACTCGTAAGTCATGTTTTTCCTGATCGCGCGCATTTTTCTTGCGTCATATTAAATAACGTTACCTGTTGGCGTGAGCAAAATTAACTTTTGATTCGATGAAGCGCCCGGTTTTACGTACATGGGTAGAGATTCACCACCCACTCATCGATTTACTGGGTAGGGGTTATTTAACATCGGAAAATTTTCACCCAGCCCAAATAATACTCACGCGCTGATATACAATAAAATGACCGCGATTATTTTAACAAAGAAAAGCCTACGTGATCGCAATTACTGTATAGAAAAGAAGACTGGTGCAAAAATCTTAAAATTAAAACCGACCGTCATCCCTCCTAAATAGACGCAAATAATTACCTAGAGAAACAGACTAAACTCAAATAATTACAGGGAGAAGAAGAATGGTCTCATAACAATCTAAATAATTATCTAGAGAGAACGAATGAGGCCTATTGAAAAATAAAATCACAGTACCTCATCACAACGGACACTGTAAAAGTACCAACGTTACAATTCAATTTTAAAATAAGGCCAATTTCTGTTTGCTTGTTTGTCTGATGTTTTCTGTTTTATCTTCCAGTATTACAGCAGCCCCGTATATTATTTTTACATATTATTTTATGTCTATCACTGCTAACGTTTTTTCGTTATATCCAGTTATATTTTGTGTCGGTCTTTTTTTCCATTCCTCGTATGTTGATTGAGTACTTTGTCACGTTCTCATAGGCTGTACATATATCCTATCTTTGTCTCTTTTTTTATTACTGGCTAATGAAGGGTATAATCCGAAACGTACCCCTGTTTCTACCGTATCATTTAATTGTAGAACAGACTCCATACCAGTGCTTATTATTTATTTATTTCTTACTTATTTATTTGTTGTTTGATCCTTTAACAACATTACTGGAGTCAAGAATGAATAACACAAAACTCACGTGCTATATTTTTAAAATTCACCTTTAAAATGACAAAGTACTTGAACTTGAGTTTACGCGGACTTGAGTTGACGATTGTTATATTCCACTGAGGATTTTGTGCGGAAAAGAAAGCTATAAATTGCGGATATGGCAGCAGCCAGGTGACACCGGCACTTTGCTAAAAATCACGGGCACTTGCCAAATAAAACAATTGATTACAGTATTTTCAACGACCTCTGGTTTTGTAAGGTAAATAACATAAAGTGTTGAGATCAAATTAACTGCAAGTGACCATGCCAATAAACACGCTGTTTAGTCGTTGAGCTAGTTGCGCAAGATAATTTGATTAGACACTGTTCTTGAAAAACATAGCAAGGTCTGCTTGTAAAATAATAATGAAAAAAAAAAACATTGCACAGAGATTAAACACGAACAGAACAAAGTTTCGGTTCATAGACTTAACATTTAGGCAAGAAGGAACAAGCCAATTTAAAAAAAAAAAAAAAATACAAGATCTTTTTACAAGCCAAAGTGTCACGCTGAATCTAACCGTGGTTGTTGTAGATTTTACTGAGATCGTTAGGTTAACGTTCGTTTAATGAAGTGTGTAACAAAGCGAAGCAATAAAATTAAACATGGTGGATTACAAGAGACGAGGCAGACAAATAGACTCGTACACAACACAGGGACCTCGAGGAATAACAGGCGTCAAAGGATAAAAGGAAACATATCTAGTTCATATCCCTTTATTAGCGCAACACAACATGGCTAGAAAATGGCGTGAGTGAACTTTACAACAAATGTTACAGAAATGGTCACGCCTGAACGCAGGCCAAACCATAACCATGCCACGTAAAAAATACGCACAGCTCGCAACACCGAGCATGGGCCAAAACTACAGGTCCGCAAAGCTAATATTCTAAGATATAAATGTCTACCTTTACAGAGGTCGCCGACTAGTATCAGGGAAATGTTACCTTTTCACACCAATGGATGGGTTTGAAAAAAAAATCGAAAAAAGGGGATTCGTCTTACGAGGACAAAAGACAAAGAAAATAGTCTACGTTACGGCCACAAGGCCTTCGTCAGGACAGGAAAGAAAGTGAAGGCTAGATAGGACACATAAGAACTTAAATAAATATAAAAATAAAACCTAGGTACTTCCCTGAAGGCAAGGCATCGAAATCCTATCACTATTTGCTGTCCGCTGATGGACAGCGTGGCTGGAAAGCCACCGCAGTTCCCCTCAACTTCCTTTTCACACCATCAGAACTAACCAGAATAACTGAATGGCAAAGTGTCTGTCCCGTTGGCCATAAGATACGGTGAAAAACACGTCTTAGAAAAATGCGACATGACCGCACCTGTCGTTTCCGGCAGGGAACGTAATTCCCTGGGTTCTTGCTTCCCAAGATACCTTGTGGGTTCGAGTCCTGGGTAAGCCACTCACGTCTGTTGTTTTTCTGTTGTCTAGTTTTCTACTTCTTTATTTCTTACGAGTGCCTGAAGACATACCTTTATGTTTGTCTAATATTTATTTACCTTGTGATTACGTGATACCACGTGACCTGATTTCCACGAAGTGACCGACACAGTTCACTTGCATAAATAAAGTTCTGCCTCTGACGGAGCATTCACTTCACGTACCGTAGCTGTAAAACATTCCGTGACTTTAAACTCCTGTTCTATTTAAAAAAAAAAGAAAACGCAGTTTCCTTCCATGCGGAGGATGGTGGATACTTAGCACCTGTATTATGATAGGAGAAACATATCTGATGCACTAACCAGGTAATCATGTTCTTTCATTATCTTAATTAACTCTTTAACCCCAAAGAGCCAGTATACTGTACTTCCCGCTAGACCCATTTGGCCCAACCAACAGTATACTGGCTTTCGTATCTCTTGATCCTTTCTAGGGCTGTTTTCTAATTTTGACAACTCAAAAACGCTATTTTCTTAAAGTATAGCCATCCATTATGGACTTTTGTTATTTATGAATATGAATATTTAAAAAAAATTATTTCCAAACAAAAACAATAAAAACATACTGGTATGGCCATTTTTGTTTGGGCCAAACCCACGTTTTTGCTTGGGACTGAAAGAGTTAATACAAAAGTTGAAATGCCTAAACAATAGCAAATACTATTACAAGATGATGTTTCCAGCACACAGGATGACACGTGTTGTCACTACATATAATCAAACAAACCAGAGCAATTATTATTTCGAGAAAATGTTTCCAGAACAAAAATAATGACAAGTGTTGTCAGTGCACGCACTCAGAATTTCTTTCACAAGGTCACACCGGTAATATTCGCCGAGGTGTTCTCGCTGCTATAATAGAAAAACGCACAACACACATATTTTGCAATGTACCTATCTTGTATCGCTGTCCAATAATACTGCCTCTCTGTCTACCCCATCCATGTCTCTCTGCCTACTATGTGTGCTTACGGGTTTCAGTTCCTTCACTTTTTATTTTCAATCGATATTTTACAACTGTAAATGTAACAATTTTGTTCACTAACTGTGAAATTAGCACTGATATGGCTTTGTGGTCTGGGGGGAGAATTTCCAGGTTGCTTCGAGGAGAGGAATGAATGATCTGTTAATATAAGAGATGTTATATCATTTTATTGCTTAACGTTTTCTCTCGGATGCAAGTGTCCTTACAGTAAGACCTAGAAAAAGTAGTTTTCTACTATCTTTGAATGTCAATGTTTCTTGAATATCCGCTCCCGATGGATCATAGGCCTTTAACAAATGCATTTAAAGTCTTCTTGTCCTGTACCATCCATTCAAGGTACTGCTATATCTTCTTTAGCCGTTCAGGTCATTCACTAGTTCTCTTCTCAGCGTGTTTTGTCTCCTTCTATTTATCTGACTCTGAGTAATCTAGAACATTGACTGTTTTGTAACGCTAGCAGCAGGGTCTTTGAGTGTTTGTTCTATCCAATGGTAATGTCTTCTACTCGCATCATGTTCCTCTGGTTTTTTGTCTGGTTCTGTCCATCAGTTCCACATTAGTTATCTTGTTATACTATTTCAATACTTCTATTTTACGCAAGCATGTTTCAGATCTATACAACAGGATTGGCTTGACTTAAGTTTTTTTTTGTTTTTTTTTTCTCTAACCAGCGGCACTCGAGCTTTCCAGCTCATTTGGCCAATGACATGTCATTGCGAGGCTGGGGGGGGGGGGGGGGGGGGGGGGGGGCGGTGGACTTTCCTTCCAACCCGGTCAGGAGCTTCGCTCCTTCCCATCCACACGGGATTTATGTGCAGGAGCCGTTCAGGTTATTCAGTCAAATTTACTTTAAGTTAAAGATACTTGCTTATGTGCTGAACAGTCCCAACTAAGATGGTTTGGCCATGTCTGCAGAATGGTAGAAGATCGGCTACCACGACAAGCAAGGGAAACAAAGAGCCAGGGATCCAGACCCTCAGGACGACCCAGAGTCCGCTGGGAGGACAACATTAGATAATCTTTGAAGGACCTTTAGGCTTTTACTTTCGTTGCTCTTGCCCAACATTCCTTGGTATGCTTTCTACAATTTGGCCTGGAAGGTTAAAGAACTAGCACTGTTTACTTTCATTTTGAACCCTGGTGACACACTTGGACAGCTAACGTAACACGTCACTATATGAATGTTATGTATTAACTATATTTAACACACATATGTTGTTGTAATGTCCCGTGTAGTTCTCAAGGGTATCTATAGAGGAAACAAAACAATAGGACTACAGCAACTTCATGTATGCCGTATAAGGCGACTATTAAGAAGTTTGCATGTGACTAGCAACTTCATGTATGCCGTATAAGGCGACTATTAAGAAGTTTGCATGTGACTAGCAACTTCATGTATGCCGTATAAGGCGACTATTAAGAAGTTTGCATGTGACTAGCAACTTCATGTATGCTGTATAAGGCGACTATTAAGAAGTTTGCATGTGACTAGCAACTTCATGTATGCCGTATAAGGCGACTATTAAGAAGTTTGCATGTGACTAGCAACTTCATGTAAGCCGTATAAGGCGACTATTAAGAAGTTTGCATGTGACTAGCAACTTCATGTATGCCGTATTAGGCGACTATTAAGAAGTTTGCATGTGACTAGCAACTTCATCAAGTACAACAATTACCACAGAAACAACTGCTGCAACAGCATGTAACTGCTTGGTACAGGCTTCCTGCAAGGGCATGTAACTGCTTGGTACAGGCTTCATGCACAGGCTACAGTTGTGGTTTCATGCTCCGTAAGGAGCCCTAATAAAAATTATAAGTGATGATGCTGTGTTTCTAACGTAACTACCTGTCTTTGTATGCTGTGTTGTAACGTAACTACCTGTGTTTGTATGCTGTGTTTCTAACGTAACTACCTGTCTTTGTATGCTGTGTTGTAACGTAACTACCTGTGTTTGTATGCTGTGTTGTAACGTAACTACCTGTCTGTGTATGCTGTGTTGTAACGAAACTACTTGTGTTTGTATGCTGTGTTGTAACGTAACTAACTGTCTTTGAATGCTGTGTTGTAACGTAACTACCTGTGTTTGTATGCTGTGTTGTAACGTAACTACCTGTCTGTGTATGCTGTGTTGTAACGTAAATGCCTATGTTTGTATGCTGTGTTTATATGCTGTGTTTGTATGCTGTGTTGTAACGTAAATACCTGTGTTTTTATGATGTGTTTGAATGCTGTGTTGTAACGTAACTACCTGTGTTTGTATGCCGTGTTTGTATCCTGTGTTGTAACGTAAATACATGTGTGTGTATGCTGTGTTTGCATGCTGTGTTGTAACGTAACTACCTGTATTTGTATGCTGTGTTTGTATGCTGTGTTGTAATGTAACTACCTGTGTTTGAATGCCGTGTTTCTAGCGTAACTAACTGTGTTTGTATGCTGTGTTTCTAAAGTAACAACCTGTATTTGTATGCTGTGTTGTAACGTAACTACCTGTGTTTGTATGCTGTGTTTGTATGCTGTGTTGTAACGTAACTACCTGTGTTTGTATGCTGTGTTTCTAACGTAACTACCTGTGTTTGTATGCTGTGTTGTAACGTAACTACCTGTGTTTGCATGCGGTTTTTGTATGCTGTGTTGTAACGTTACTACCTGTGTTTCTACCGTAACTACTTGTGTTTGTATGCTGTGTTTGTATGTTGTGTTGTAACGTAACTACCTGCGTTTGTATGCGGCGTTTGTGTAATAGTCGGGTTGTTTTTATATATGTGATGATGGACGACTGCTTCAACGCAAGGTTCATAGACTGGAGAGCAATTTATGTTTGATGTTATTTTGGCAACATGATGTAGTGGTGATGAGTCGTATAATCTCATACAAGTGTAAATAACCTTCCGCAATCACAAACTTCTCATAATAATGAAGACCAAATCAAAGTAGGTGAAATTTCATGAAAATGTTGAAGATATATCTTGTAATAATAACAAATACAACTCTCCATTGGAAATGTCCAAGAGATAAGAAGGTTCAGTCGTTGATACGCTCAAAATATTGTAGCTTGATGATATATTGACTTGTCAAGAAATGTTTATATACACGAAATAATTGCTATGCAATGTTCTCAGTCATTCTACTTCGACATAGATCTCTGGGGTATCTTATAAGTCAGACCGGACTAACTCCAGGGTTATTAATTTCATGCCAATAATGAACATATGTATCTACTTGTCCTGTTGCACTAATTGTGTTCTCTATTCTTAGGTCAAACTGATAGATCACTGCACGAAATGTCCCTGTGTACACATATTCTTACTAGCACAAATACTGCTCTGTGTTCATTTGATATTACTGTAACTTCGACGCTACATAAAGGTAAAAATAACAGCTTCATTATTTCATGTTCTTTATCATCTCTCAATATATCGTGTATCTGCAAAACCGCAGTGAACTTCCCGCGATGTTTTAACTTCGGCTTCTTGGCTCAGACTGTCTAAAACAATCCTAACTTCTACTAATGTGATTCTCTTGTTGTCCCAAAAATTTAAATTTCTTCAGGGGCCCCCCCCCCCCCCCTCCCCATCCCCCATCCCCCACGTACAGCCGACTCAGAGTTAACTGTCTTTCTTTTCATTCTTGTTATTTTGCAATGTCCTACCTAAAGGTCGTTATTTCCTTTCCCACCGTTTCAGAAAATTGAAAACTTGTATAATTTTCTTTCCAGTACTAACGCCATTGTCTACCCGAAACGAAACGTCGTGTCATGCCGATAAATATATCAGCTTCTAACCTTTAAGGTCATCTTTCCTCAAATACTACCTGGGAAAGTTAACCGCTCTTGTAACCGTTAAATGACCTACGCTGTACTCAAGATGTTGCTAACCTGGGTTAAAACAATGTTCAAAACAAAAAAATCGCTTCATGTCTCTCTGTCCAGTTTAATAAAATTACTTGTTTTTGCTTGTGTGACATTCTTCTGACCTGAGTCAACTTCTAAAGTTCTTTGTTCTAGCTATAGCAGTAAATAAATAAATAAACAAACAACACACAAAGGTATGTTATCAGGCACTCTGTGAGTGGGTGCCGTTCGGAAGGTCCTGGTTTGATTCCCGGTAAGCCTATCACTTCTGTTATTTTTCTGTTGTCTAGTCTTCTACTTCTTTAGTTCACACTGAGTGCCTGATAACATACCTGTGTTTTGTTTGTTTATTTATTTACTGTTTACAGGCCTCAGGTTTCCCCTCCTTATATGTTTATATGTTTATAAAATACCAAAAACCTACCTTCTGCCCTTTACTTATTTTCATTCTTCTATCATTTACTAGACACAGTATTAAGGCCTTTGTCTTGTGTAATCTGGCCTATACTGTTTAATAGTGAAACTGCAGAAGTGATTGCGTCTATAATTAGGCTGGGTCGTCCTTAGGTACATATCCGGGTTACGTGGGGGGTCGTGCTAGACCTCTGTCGGTGAAGTATTATTTAAGTAATGCTTAGCTGGCAGAGTGGATAGTGGCGATTCGCTACCGTGGCTAGGCGGTGGGTGCCGTTCGGAAGGTTCTGGTTCGATTCCCGGTAAGCCTATCACTTCTGTTATTTTTCTGTTGTCTAGTCTTCTTCTTTATTTCACACTGAGTGCCTGATAACATACCTGTGTTTTGTTTGTTTATGTATTTACTGTTTACAGGCCACAGGTTTCCCGTCCTTATATGTTTATAGCTATAGCAGGTGCATCCTGTCATATTTGTAAAGTATTTACCTGTGTTTGTATGCTGTGTTGTTAACGTAACCACCTGTGTTTGTATTCTGTGTTTGTAACTACCTGTGATGTATGCTGTGTATGTAACGTAACTACCTGTGTTTGTATGCTGTGTTTCTAACGTAACTACTTGTGTTTGTATGCTGTGTTTGTAGCGTAACTACCTGTGTTTGTATAGTAGCTACGTGAATTTACCAGTGATTGTGATGTTAATTTTGTCTCTGCATGCAACTTAAAATCTTTTTTTTTTCAAATACCTTAAAAAACACCTCCCGGTTTTTAGAAAAATGTCATGTCGTAGTGTCTGCCATGGATTGTAATTCTCCAGAACCTTCTGGTCTTCACTTATCTTTTTACATCATTTCACTTCATTAAGACTAACGTCATGCTTGTGGGTTCTCTTCCGTGTGTCAACTTCCCTTCTGTCTTTCCTCTACAATTACAGACCGCATGTAAGATTTCATTCAACAAAAGTTGCACAGTTTCCGGATGCACTTTGATTGATTTAATTGCGCGTGAAACGAAACAGGGCAGGAACAAATTTATTTTTTGTTAACATTTTAAAAAGAACAGTTCTTGTTCTGTTTTCCTCTTCTTCGTCTTCGTTATTTTCTCCCTCTTCTCCTTTTTTAATTCCTCTTCTACCCCCCAACTATTCAACATGTTTTATTATCTTTATTACATTTTCATACTTACCGAAATCATTATTTTCATTATTGGCTTCTTGTTCACATTGTCCGTCATCTTCTTATTAATGTTCTTCTTCTGCTTATATCTATTGCTCTTTTGGCTTCGTATGCTTTTTCTTCTTCTCCTTTATCTTCTGTCTCTTACATTGTTTATTGTCTTACCTCTTCTGTTGCTTTATGACTTATCTTTCCTCCTCTGTGTTTTTCTGTGGCGCCGTTATTTATAATACAACAAAAAACTGTCTCCTTTTATAACAGTTAACGAAGTTTTTATAACTATATTACTGGCCTTAAAGATAATAACTCATCGGGACTTGATGGAATCAGTAATCGAATACTGCGCTTTGCCGCACCAGCCATTAGTGATTCACTGACATACATATATAATCAATGTATCGCAAGGAGTTACTTTCCATCAGCGTTTAAAAGCGCTAAAGTATACCCTCTTCTCAAACCAGGTTCATCTGATAGTAGTAATCTTAGTAACTACAGGCCCATTTCTCTTATATCATCGCTGTCCAAACCCCTGGAAAAACACATCCACAAAACAACACTACAACACTTAGTCAATAATGACCTGTTAATCGGCAGTCAGTCGGGGTTTAGACCAAAGCATTCATGCCACACAGCCTTAACAAAGATGGTAGACAATTCGCACCTAAACATCAATAACCCTAATAATGTGGAGCAATTTTTGTAGACTTCAAAAAAGCATTTGGTATGATAGATCACTTTATTTTAATCAGATTAGAGG
This sequence comes from Oreohelix idahoensis, assembly GCA_024509875.1. NCBI lineage: Eukaryota > Metazoa > Mollusca > Gastropoda > Stylommatophora > Oreohelicidae > Oreohelix > Oreohelix idahoensis. The sequence goes on along the minus strand of JAMPIV010010333.1, from coordinate 2,544 downwards.
ACAGCCTCTGAGTAAGAGCCGGAAAGTCCGGTAGTGGATCAGTGCTTGTGGCACTGTTGTTAGCTGTGTAGGACATCCTAGAGTGCATTTAAGACTGTGTAGACATTTAGTTATACGTCTGCAGCGGGACAGTGTGTTAGATGTAATAATAAAAGGATAGTTAGGAGAAGCGGCTCTTAAGGTGAGACCCCCACCAATTATAATTCTTTAGTCTTAGATTGGGTTGGGCAGGGGTGACCGAGAGAGTGTGAAGTAATTTTATATTGTGTCTTTTTCCACTTAATCTGTTTTCTTTTTCCCCAGGTTTCTGCGACCTCGCACGTTCATTATTTTGCTGTGTTATTGATTTTGTTGCTTAATAAACTATAAAATGTACACTAGATCAGTTTATCTTTAACTATACGGTACTTATATACTTGTCTGTATAGTTGTGTCTGTGGACTTTAGTGAAACCTTATCTCCTTTCTGGTAGTCAGAGATGGTGAGACAGTAGCCATTACATAAGTCACAAGTGGCGAGGGAGAGTCAATCTCGGTTCTCACCCTCAAAGCTATAAGTCTCATCTTTCCACATTCACTGTCATTCTCATCTAAATCTATCTTCTCAGACTTTCTCATAACTAGAGTCTTGTCTCTGTACTCAAACAGACTCTAATATAAAGCCACTTCGTGACAGTGAGGAACTTCTGAATCTGGAAATTGCTGCGCGAACTTTTGCTGAATGTCCTCCGTGTATTTATTACCGTTACGAAACACATGTTTCACCAGGTATACTCTTTCCTCTATCGTCAACACCATTGTCGTTTGGCCAAGACAATTAAACATGGACTGCAGTTCAACAACGTTTTACTCCGACTACTGCTACCAAGGTTGCCACTCAAGTTCTAGAGATAAACCCAGATTTTCTTCTTTAAAATCTCAGAAATACCCAGATTATTCTATGCCTCAAATACACAGGATAGACGATGCTTACACAATCTTTTAGGGCAACTTTAGCACACATAAGCTGTGTGCTACCAATTTTTTTATATTTCTTCATTTATATTTTTTGTTTTATTTCCCCTCCACCATGCAAAGGCACAACAGGCCAATCACCTGTTTGCTTTAAATCACGATTACTAGCAATACAAGAGAGAAAACTGGACTGATTCTAAAGGCGACGAACTGGAACGGACTACGGACTTATGGAACTTGGAACACAAGAAGTATAAATGGGAAGGAAGAGGAGCTGGTGGAAGAGATGAGGAAAGCAAAACTAGAAATCCTGGCTATAACGGAAACAAAGAAAAAAAAGCAAGGAGTCATGGATCTCGATGGCAACACGCTGCTGTACAGTGATGTATCCATATCTGAAAGAGCTAAAGGGGGCGTGGGATGCATGGTGGCCCAAAATCAAAAAGATAGTATCAAGGGATGGAACTTTGTCTCGGAGCGCATTATGGTTGTTAAACTAAAAGAAGGAGAAACCATAGTCAACCTGGTCATAGTGTATGGGCCAAATGAGGATGAGAGAGCAGAGGTCAAGGAGGAATTCTTCGAGCTGCTTCAAAGGACAGTGGATGACTGCCTAGATGAAGTTATTATGCTCGGAGATTTTAATGCCAGAGTTGGAAATGACCATGCGAGATGGGGTGGAGTTATCGGAAGATATGGAGAAGATACTCTCAATGACAATGGAAAGCGACTCCTTAGATTCTGCAGTGAGCAGAATCTGATCATTACAAACACAAAGTTCCCCCATAAGCGCATACATGCATACACTAGGTGTGAACCAACAAAGAATGAGAAGTTAGTGATCGACTATGCCATTGTTCGGAGAAGCTCATTCAAATATGTCCGAGATGCTAGAGTCTGGAGGGGGCCAGAGATTGGAAGTGATCACTACCTGCTAACAATCAAAAGAACAACTGAAAGAGTTGCTCAGCCTAGGAACTGCCCAACATCACGCAAGAAACCAAGTAAACGAGCAGGAGAAATGAGCATTAGGACCTACAAGCTGAGAGAGCCAGAAATTAAGACCAGCTATCAGGGGCTTATTGCTGCAGCGGTGAGCAACACAGAAGAACGACCTGATGACTTGGAAACCCTCTGGATTAAATTCAAGGATATCATAAAGACAGCTGCTGCATAAGCATGCGGTGAAGTCCGACTTGGGAACAAGAGAAAGAGGACACCTTGGTGGACAGAGGAAGTCAAAGAGAAAATAAGAGAGAAGAAAATGGCATGGAAACAATACTTAGGTGCTAAAAACACAACAGGACAAATGGAAAAATATAGAGAATATGTGACACTCAGAACAGAATCAAAGAACAAAGTGCTAGCAGCAAAACAGAAGTCCTGGGAAGAATTTAGAGAAAAGCTAGAAAAAGATGCACAAGAAAACCAGAAATTGTTCTATAAGATTTTAAAGAACATGAGGAAGAAAAAACAATGCCCTCTCAAATTTATAAAGGACAAGCAAGGCAAATCGCTTACTGCCCCGAAGGAAGTAATGGAAAGAATATTTCTCAGAACTCCTGGATGGTGACATGGTGAAGCATCAGAA